>PTXO01000078.1:32479-43712 GCA_003020785.1 Hanseniaspora gamundiae
CGGTGATGAACATCTTGATATCTTGTATATAAATAGTAACACAAAACCGGTTTTATACATTTATTCGATGGTTCTAAAAATTATGTATATATATATATATATATATTCATATTGAAACATATGTAAAAACAAAGACTAAGAGAAACACAAAGAGTTTTTTCTTATCAAAAGGCTAATTAAATAATTATTATTCAAAAAAATAAAATAAAAACATAGGAAAAATGAGTAATTTAGAAGCAAATACTTCTACTACAGATATACATCAAATTACCTCGGTGGTAAGTAATCTAGATAAAGTTCTTATCCATGAACAATTGAAAATAGAACGTGAGGTTCCAGCCGATACAAAAATTTCTCAATTTATGGAAAAATTACAAGTTCCACATGACGGTAAACCACTTTCTCTATTGAGAAATCCAGATTTAGAACCAATTGAATCTTCAAAACAAACCTATGGTGTTACTGCTATTTCCTCCTATTGGAGTATCCCAAATTGTTCCATCATGACATATAGTACAGGTGGTGCATTGTTAGGTTTAGGTTTAAATGTTAAATCAGCAATTGTTGCTATTGTTATTGCCAATCTCGTTATTTCATTTTATATTGTTCTTTCTGGGTTTATGGGTTTTAAATATCATGTTGGTTATGGTGTAACTCAAAGAATGGTTTTTGGTATTAAAGGTTCATATTTTGGTGTTTTAGTAAGAATGGGTTTAAGTTTGGTTATGTTTGGTTATTTATCATGGAGTGGTGGTTTGTGTATTAATATGATGTTGGATGCATTGAGTCATCATTATTTACATCTACCTAATTATTTCCCAGATAGTGTTCCATTTGATACCAAAAGTTTTGTTGGTTTTTTAATTTTTCAAGCAATTTGTTATCCAATGGCTTGGATTCATCCAAGAAAAGTCGGTAGTTTATCAATGTGGAGTTGTGTTGTTACATTTTTTGGTGTTCTTGGAATGTTCATCTATATCACGCATAAAGCTGGTCCAGGTCCATCTTGGTATGCTCATGATTCAACAACGAGTAGTTCGCAAACAGGTTGGATGTGGTTATATGCAATGACTATTTGGTACTCTGGTGTTGGTGCTCCAGTGACAAATCAAAACGATTACACTAGATTTGTCCCTAGTAGAAAACAACTGTGGTCAAATGTAGTTATTGGGATCTCTTTAACCATTACAGCAACTCTAATTTGTACATGGGGGATGGTCATTGCCAGTGGTTGTATTGAACTATATGGAGAAGCATATTATCAACCTTACGAAATTACAGAACAATGGTTAACAAACCATTATTCACCAAAGGCAAGAGCTGCATCTTTCTTCTTGGGTTTCGCATTCTCCTTCTGTCAACTAATGTTGAATATGACTCAAAACGCTTATGCCATTGGTATGGATTTGACCGTTTACTCCCCAAAATATATCGATATCAAAAGTGGTACAATTATTTGTTTGGTACTTTCCTGGATCACTTGTCCTTGGACTTATTTCACCTCTTCTTCCAAATTTTTAGACGTTATGGGTGCATTTGGTGTTTTCACTTTGCCTATTTCTTCTCTTGGTTGGATAGAATACTGGTATGTGAGAAAATGTAAAATTTCATTGATCGATTTTTTCACAATGTCTACAAAAGGTTCGTACTGGTACTGGCACAGTTTCAACGTCAGAGCCATAGTGTGTTGTCTTATTGGTATGGCTTTAGGGTTCCCAGGGTTGTATTACAGTTGTAATCCAGATACGAAACCAAATGCTGCAATGATGAACTATTTTTACGGATACATGTTTTTCATTCCTATGGTAACAGCGGTTTGTTATTTCATTTCTCACCTATTGTTCCCATTAAACCATCAAAAATTAGGTAATAACGATCCAGTGGATTACTTCAACTGTTTCAGTGAAGAAGAATGTGGTAAATTAGGAATGTTGAAATACGATGGTGATTTGAACGTCTATCAATTTATTGATGGTCAAGACGAATACTCGGATGCTCTCACCAACGATGAAGAACAAGGAGTTGTGGAAGAAAAAAAATAATCAAGAGAAAGCTGGGTTTTCTCTATAAAGTAATGACGTGTTGTCGGTTTCTGTAACTTGTATATTCTAAAATACGTATTGTATAGTACCTAATTAAATGAATGAGCGAAACATATGCTCTTGTTACCCAAGTAGAAGATGGTTTACAGTAAGAGTCTGGAAGTTTCATCTTTTCTCTTAGCTAGTTTGTTTACATTTATTGTGTGGCTTTTATATTTCACCGTATATACTACTCTTAGTCTGATATATAAATTCAATACTAAAAAAGTAAACAATAAAAAATGTAAAAAAATAGTACAAAAAAAATAACTGGACGAGTCCGGAGTCGAACCGGAGACCTCTCCCATGCTAAGGGAGCGCGCTACCAACTACGCCACACGCCCGTTTTATTTTATACAATTTAAAAGTTTCTGCTATGACATACCAGTAAAACATGTGGTGTGAAAAGGAAAAGAAAAGATGTAGCTGGCATTTAGAGAAGCCAACTTTTTATTCACTCGAAATATCTATATCGACTATTATTTAGGTGAGTTTATCACCATTCTTGGTACTTTCCCAACAAACCATAGAAGAAATACCATTGAGACCATAGAGCTTTTTCCACCAAATGATCATAAAAAAACTTACTTCAGCAGTTTTGTATTTTGCACTGTTAGTGAGATCGGCGTCTGTTTGTGACAAAGAGGCAGTGTACACAGCCTTGTCACTAAAGAACGGGCCCCCATCCTCCACGAACGAATACCAAAGAGTTGTTCAATATCTAGAGGCAAACGGATGTACTGAGGAAAACAATACAGAGGCCATAAAATTTTATGAGGAGAACTTGTACTACCTAGGATTGAACAAGATCATGGGTGGCGAAGAATTAGAGGCTATTCAAATATTCGAAAAAATATCCAAGACTCACTGGAAAAATTTGAGTAACTCAAGATTGAGCGATTTGAATGGGAAGTTTGGTATGGCGAACACGCAGGAAATCGACCAGTTGCCAATTGAAGAAAAAATTGCTATCTCACCCTTTTCGAAAAATAATAGATTTGAATATATACACCACTTGCTGTACGAGATTGAGAATTTTGAAAATGAGAGCGATATAATATTCAACATTCAACAAGTTGTAGAGAGTTATCAAATTGTCCTAGACAAGTACAGAAAAGCATTGTCTTTACAGGAAAGAGTAGACATGTACTCGAAGATTTCCATGTTGCAAACATTCATCTTGACGAATCCAAAACTGGCATTAAAATCTTTGAAGCAATGCTACGACCTAGATATGGACAACAAAGTTTGCAACTCTTTTCTGAAAGTTCAGAACAAGTTGAACAAAGTTTACAAATTCACAGGAGCCAGCTCCTACTTTGACACCGAATTTGATGTCAAATGGGCAACTTCGTTCATCAAGCTGATGGAGAATCCAAAGAGATCCCTGATAACCGAGATAACAAAGGTATTGACTCCTCAGTTAATGAACACTTTTCCAGAGTTGGCAAAGTTTTACAAAAACGGGAGACACCTACCGTTGATAAGAGACATTTACGTGTTATCGACCATTGCACACGATTGTCAAAACATGGCCGCCAAAAAGTCGACCGAATCTCCTTATTTGAGCAAAGTATTGAATTTGAGAAAAAATTATGGCATTGAAGAATTGGAAGTTCTTTGGGAAGAAGTGTCTCCACATATAGATATGAAAGTGTTAGAAAAAATTGACATCAAGAGGGCACAAAAGTTTTTAAAGGACAAAGACAATTGCTGGGACCAACAGGTTCACAACACCAACTCTCCCTGGTTTCATAAGTGCCTAAATGAGATGCATGCCACTTTGCAAAGAATCATTCATCAAGAACAGCAACAAGAACAGCAACAGCAACAAGAGTTTTTCAGAAGGTTCCAACAAGGAGGAGGAGGTCATTATCAACAACAACAGCAACAGCAACAATATCAACGTCAACAACAACAACAACAACAGCAACAACAGCAATCAAATGTGAACGCAGATAAGGACTATTACAAAGTTCTAGGTTTAAAAAACGGTGCCTCATCAAAAGAAATCAGATCAGCTTATTTGAGCCAGATCAAACAAAACCATCCTGACAAACAAAAAAACCAAGAGGATAGAGACAAAATGGAACTGCTGGTGCACGAGATTAACGAGGCTTATGAAGTGTTGAATGACGCTACAACGAAACAAGAGTACGATGAAGCTAGAAACTCTAAAGGAAGAAGATTTTTTTGATTGATTGGAGTTACAGAATTTATTTCTTGCATTAAAAAAAAAATATAACGAACAAAAGAGTTTAGTACTATTAAAACACATACATATATATATATACACATGTATAAGTTAAGATATTTCTAGACTTCAGAGGCTTTAAATGATCAAACGAGAAGAACTGTATTTGAAATCTTGACTTTGTTTGGAAGTCGCAGAGATTGTATCGTTGCCTGGGAATTCTCTAACTGGGAAATCTTCTAATGATTTACCATAGGTGGCAACAGAATGAGCAATCAATTTGGTGTTGGTCAAGAAGGCATCGTAATTCAAGTTGGTTAGATCATCACACAAAGAATGGTAACATTGATCCAAAACCAAACCGTTATCGGTGTTGTTGGCCTCGGCACCAGTGGCAATACCACCAGCTGGAATTGGATATGGGTCAGCTCTCAAGAAACCGACATAATCAGATCTGCCGTCAAATGGAATCAAAGTGTAGTTCAAACCGTGAGAGA
Organism: Hanseniaspora gamundiae; assembly: GCA_003020785.1. NCBI lineage: Eukaryota > Fungi > Ascomycota > Saccharomycetes > Saccharomycodales > Saccharomycodaceae > Hanseniaspora > Hanseniaspora gamundiae. Next base: position 37,252 of record PTXO01000078.1, read on the forward strand.
CGTAGTAGTCAATGTATAAGTTTTTCAACTCTTCAGAACCATTTGGATTAACAACATTGTTGGCGTCGTAGACTTGGTATTGATAGTTTGGAGAAGCCATCATGTCGTAGTCCATGAATAATCTAATCTTGGAGTTTTCTTCTTCAGTCAAGTGATCAGCGTAGTAAGAAGATCCAAGCAAACCTTCTTCTTCAGCAGAGACAAATAAAAATCTGACTTTGTTGTTAACTTTAAATTTAGGTAAATGTTCAACAACAGTCAATAGGGAGATAACACCAGAACCGTCATCGTTCAAACCTGGACCGGCAGCAACGGAATCAGTGTGGGACCCAAGAGCAACAATGTTTTCAGAGTTACCGTGTTTGGTCTCACAAACAATGTTTTTGGTTGTTATTTTTTCAACGACAGCATCGACAGCAAAGTTCAAGTAAAACTCGTTTTTGGATTTAGCGATTTTTTCCTTCAATTTGGAACCAACGTCTTTGGTGACACCAATGGTGGCAATGGAGTGCTTGTTTGGTTTTTCCAAAGTACCGCTGACTGGTGATTTAGAGTCTTCATTGTCGTAAATGACAGCAGCATGGAAACCAGCTTTACCAGCTAATTTGACTTTTTGAGAAAACGGACATTGACCTCTTTCAATCAAAGCGATGGATTTACCCTTTTTAGGAATGACTGATTCGAAATCTTTTTCGGAACAACCCAAGTTTGGAATTTCAATGACTTTCCCAGTGAAAGGTTTGACACCAGGAGTTAGAGAAAATGGTTCTGTGTGTTTGACTTCAGTACCGTCAACATAGGTCAAGTTGAAAGATTTGATTTCACCGTTGATGGCTGGGAAATCTTGTAGGTAGACATCGTAGTAGTCTCTGTGTTTGTCCAATCTAGATAAGATCCAATTGATAGTTGCCCAGTGACCAGGAGACCCAATCACTCTAGTTGGGTGTCCGTATTTTCTCACGGAAGCATGTGCAACTTTGTACAGTTCGCTGGCAGTGTTGTTCAATTCCTCAACAGTGATCATTTCTTGTAATTTTTCAGAATCAACAACAGGTTTTAACCAATTTGGTCTGTGTGGCATCCACGAGGCAGTGCTCATGTATTCAACAAGCTCTGCGGAAAAAGATTGTTCTTCATCATCGTTCAATTTGAAAAGAGTTTCCATGTTTTGGAAAGGTGGGATAGCAATAGCAGAAGTTAAAGTGCTACCTGCAATAGCACAGGCCATCAAACTTTTAACTTGCATTTTGTGTTTGTTTTGTTTGTTTTGTTCTATTTAGGTTGACTATTTGTAATCCAGATAAGAAATCTACTAATCATAGTGAAGAAGCACTCTTATAATGACCAAAAGGTGCTATAATACATTAAAAAAAATATACGTCCCTCGTGAAGAATGCTTTAACAGTTGCTAAAACATAAACGAGACACATGCATTCATTCATACAAGTCGAAAAGAGAGACACGGAAAATAAAAGAGATAGTAACATTTACAATCCTCAACACCCAAGGGAAAAGCAATAAAGAGAGATTGGCAAAGATGACAGTTCCTTTTAAAGACTAAACACGAGAATTTTTTTTTTCTTCCACAATCTTGTTTTTTTTTCTCTCTCTCTCTATCTTTCATTTACCTATTTCAAATAAAGAAGAGCCACGCACAACAACACTTGATAGTAGGGGAAAAAGTCGCTTAGTAGATGGTCATTTTCATAATTTTTTTTTTTTGGAGCCCTAATTACAATATCACGTGTGTGTACTCTCTTTCTCTTTTTCAGTCATCGTCATTGTAGGACATGGAAGAGTTCATATTCATAATGTCATTATTATTGTCATTATTATTGTTGTTGCTGTTGCTACTGTCTATGCTTGATTTGTGAATGTCTTTCATCTTGTTCATGACAGACACAATGAATAGTCTTGACTCGTTGATTTCCAAAAGAGACAAGTTATCCAGTTGCAAGTGCGACTCGTTCATTGCTTCCAAACCCTTGTGGACTTTAGCGGCTCTGATTTCTCTTAGATCTTGACATTTCCCCCTCAAAATATGCACAGGATCACTTAGATCGTCTGGACATTTGGAAAAATAGACTTTAGCAATGACTAGCCAGTGCCATGGCAGAGCACTGAACTTCATTGGGTTGGCAATTTCAAAATCTATAAAACTTTCCAATTTTTTCACATTTAACCATGCAGGTGGTATTAGATTACATTTTTTCTGTTCTTTCAAGAAAAGAGCCATCCATAGTGGTAATTCCGTTTGTCTCATAGCTATCATGTTGTTTACGTTGGTATCGTCTGCAGAGATCAAGCTCCACTTCAATGCAGAAGATCTCGTGTTGTTGGCATTAGTATATGCAGTTTCTCTTCTTTTTCTTGTTGTGATTCTAGGTAAAACTTTCACCAGTTCGTTTTCAACTAAGAACTGTATTTCTTCGGGAAGGAAATTGTTTTGAAGGTGCTCTGGGAACGACATTATATGCTTATTGAGTTTCCTATCTGTTATATTCTTCTCCTTCTTCTTCTTTGATCAATCTGTATTGAATTATACCCTTGGCGTCTAATCCATAAATTTGAATTGATGCATATGTTTTTCCATGATAGAGAAAAGAAATAAACAAACAACTAAAAATAGCGATTCTCATCGTTCTCAAAGAAAAAAGGAAACCGATGTGCGGGTACTGCCGAGATGATTTTTTACTTTTATTTCACTTTTTTTTTTTTTTTTTGCGCGTGACATGCTGCATGACTTGATGTTGTTGCACCTTTGCAAATATTTCTTGATAACGTTGGATCTGTGTTACTCATTGTAATATCTCCATCACTATACACGATTGTGTTGGCCTGAGAATTATGTATATATATATATATGTATATAAGCGCATCTGATGTTAAAATCATTCAGCTCTGGATTATTATTATTTTTCAATGCATAAAATATTTCATAGTCGACAAGAAAAAAATCCGATGAGTCATCAAAAGGCAGGTCACACATATAGATAAGCAATGATCTTCGCTCTAAACACACCAAGACCAATAATATACCAGTCCGTTCTTTTTTCCAAAAATTTGACAAGACAAGGTGTCCATTACAGATCTATTTCCCGGAAAGTGTTGTTGAATTTCCAATGGAAATCCAAAAAACACATACATTATTACAATCACGATGGTCATGATAAGAAAGAGTTTATCATGTCGATCTTAAGTTCTACAGCCACGAGAAGAGAAGCCAAAGATTACATGAAAAAATATGCGAGTGGCGAGAAATTCAATGCATGTGTGATTGTTTTACAAGATCTTTTCACGAGATCCAAGACCAATGGATCTAGCAGTAGTAGTAAAAATGATACACCCATGTTACAATCATCTCATCTTTTATCGGGTTTTACATCAACAGTATTGAAACTTCAAGGATTAGGTGTTAAATCTATTATAGTCATAGATGAAAATTGTAACAAAGAATATAGTTATGAAGTTGCCAAATTATTAGATTTGAATTTTTCACAAAATGGGATAAGATCACGTATGTGTCCAGAAGTAATTACCAAAAATGAGAAAAATGAGTACGAATTGAGCTATCCTGTTTATGAAGATATAATGCAACATGGAGTCATACCTATTGTGGAACCAGTAGTTTTCGATGAAATAAGATGTAGTAAAAAATTAACGCAAGATTTACCCCAATACATTTCACAACTTATTAAACTATTGATGATGGAGAATAAAACAAAAGACTCAAAAAAGAATTTAACCATTGAAAAAATATTTATTTTAAATGAATTTGGTGGTATACCATCTATAGATAGAAACAACTATTCACACGTTTTTGTTAATATATGTGATGAATACGATATAATCCATGGTGAATTGGAGAAACAAATTGACGAGATTGATAAGCGCAGTGGGAATAATACCAATATCGAAAGAGGAGATGATCTAGGTGAAAAGATACAGTACGAGATTAATAAACAGTTTAACGATATTAAAATAGATACATTCAAGCAGAGCATTAAAAATTTGAAAATAATGGAACTTGGTTTAAAAGATTTACCGTTGAGTGCTACAGGCGTGATTTCTAGAATGGAGAGTTGTTGTTTTTTCGAAAACGATAATACAAAGAGAAACCCATTATTGTATAACGTTTTAACAGATCGTTCATTGATTTCGTCATCATTACCGAGTTTTAAAAAAATTCAAAATGAAAATGATAGAGATATAAAATGGTACGAAACATCATTCCCAGAAAATGGCAAGTTTATCACTACTACTGCTATTACTACTAGCAATAACAACAACAACAACAACAACAACAGTGGAAATGAGAATATTGAACCTGAAGATATTGCATTTTTCTATACAACAGTTTTGAAAAAAGGTGTTGATATTAAGTTTTTTGATTACAAAACATTAAACCAATACAACTCTATTAATCTGCCAAGCGAATTTTGGACAAACAACGATACACCAACAAAAACAATAGCAACACATTTGAAACTAGACATGGGGAAATTCACCAAGATTATCAATTCTAGTTTTAACCGTGAATTAGATCTTTCTCACTATTTGAGAAGAATCAATGGTAATATAGTGTCTATTATCGTTATTGGTGATTACGAAGGTATAGCAATCTTAACATATGAACCCACACATACACAGGAATCTATCACATGTGATAAAACAAACCAGCCAAGACAATTTGCATATTTAGACAAATTTGCAGTGATGCCACATTTAAAAGGATCATTAGGGATATCTGATATCATATTCAACGAAATGTTTAAGAAATTTGGTAAAGGATTACTGTGGAGAAGTAGAAAAGATAACGTTGTAAACAAGTGGTATTTCCAAAGAAGTAGTGGATCTTTAGACTTATCTATAGATCTTGGAAATGGAGATATAGATAAGGATTGTATATTTAGATTGTTCTACTATGGAGATAATGATAATTTCACCAATATAGATCAAATCTATCACTATGCCAAATGTATCAGAGATATAAAACCAAGTTGGAAGTCATAGTGATGATAACGATAACGATGACTAACACTGTTCTTTTTTTTTTTATCTATTTATCTATTTATCTTTTTATCTATTTATCTATTTTTAAGGATGGATCCGTGTATAGAGATATAAAATAAACCTACCCTACTCTTCTTCTTCTTCTTCTTCTTCTCGGGAGAGACAACATTTCTCTCTTCATCATCTTTCTTGTGCGGTTCCTTCCCTTTTAAAAAAAGTAAACGAATGAATAAAGAAATATAAAAAAATTATATAATATGTAGTACATTTTTCATCCGTGGAACAAGAAAAAAGACAATACAATTATAAATTCTATCTCGGAAGCATTCAAATCTTTTAAAGACCTTTTTTTTTTTTTTTTTTCCTCTTCCTTATTATTCTTGTTATTCTTGTTTAGTAATGCCGTGCTATACCAGTTTTGATTATTATACACATTCTGTTATTACCTTTCTTAGAATATGTTGTAGAGCATGTCAAAAAGACAAAAGACCCCTGACAAGTACAGCACAACCAAGAAAAAAAAAGAATCTGTCTTTTTTTTCTTCATTTTGCTCATTTTGCTCATTTTTCAATCTTTTTTTTGTAATAGGAAATTCTTGTTTCTTCCGTGTGTACGCGGATCTGTACCTGTACGTATGAAAATATATATAATCAATCGTCATTTTTTTTTTTAAAAAAAGCATTATTACTATTATTACTATTATTACTATTATTGAACGACCACATTCTCTTTTGTATTTACATTTTATCTTTGTTATTGTTATTGTTTTATAATTATTAGATACCACTCAATACTGCTTTAGAAATAACGTATCATGTTTCATTTCTGTGCCATCTTTTCACAGTTGGTTTATATACAATACCATTACTATATTGAGCAATATTTATATATATATATATGTTTTATTATTATTATTATTATTAGAGTATAACAAAGTCATTAAGATGTAATGACGATGGTTATTTGTTATTGTCATGTTTCAACAAAGGCGTTTGGTTTTGCTTTAGATCGTAAATTGACGTGATTGAAAGTTACCAAACCATTTTTACAAAAAAAAAATAAATAAAAATGTTCTAGGCTGTATGGTGTATCATGTTTCTCTCACACACAAGTTTAGCAAGTAGTTTTAGAAAGGTACCACTATCTATCCAGAACATACTCTTTCTCTAACCGAGTAACAAGAGTTGCTATAATTAAACTTGTTCTTACAGTTACTATATGAAACGTAATATTAATAGGTGTATAAGTTAATAAATGTGTTAATTAACACATTTTTTTTTTTCTTACTTTACTTTACATTTTTTTTATTTGTTTTTATTTAAAGTTTCAGATATCCATAACCATACAAAAAATAAAGATATGGAAAAAAAAATTATAAAACGCCATTCCAATCGATATCGGACTTAGTAAGTAAGCACGTAAACACGTAAACAAGTAAACAAGTAAA
>PTXO01000079.1:0-43644 GCA_003020785.1 Hanseniaspora gamundiae
CAAAAGCACCACCAATGCCAAGCATGGGCGCACCACCACCAGCACCACCAATGCCTAGTATGGGTGCACCACCACCAGCACCACCAATGAATGGGAGTCAAACTCTTAATAGTAAGAAGCCAGTCAAATCAAAGGCTCAAACTTCCGCTCCACCGGCTCCTCCTATTGGTGGAGGTTTACCGTTTTTGGCAGAAATTCAGATAAAAAGAGATGACCGGTTTATAATTGGCGAAAAATCCGATTACCATACAGTTGAAGAGAGTGAAAAAGCGTTTGAAACACAGGTTTCCAAGCAAACCTCAGAAAGAACAGAATCGTCTACTGCACCAAGAGTTTCAGTTCCCCCTACCACAGGTAATTCTTTTTTGGACGAAATCAATTCCAAGTTCAAACCTGCACATGGTTTAGAAAGCACCATACCTTTTTCACCAACTACTCACGATTCTAATTTTAAAAAGTCATCGAACAATTCTGCTCCGAGTGCACCTCCTTTGCCAAGCTTTACAGCTCCGAGTGCACCTCCGTTGCCGGGCATGACAGCTCCGAGTGCACCTCCGTTGCCGGGCATGACAGCTCCGAGTGCACCTCCTTTGCCAAGCTTTACAGCTCCGAGTGCACCTCCGTTGCCGGGCATGACTGCTCCAAGTGCACCTCCGTTACCAAGCTTTACTGCTCCGAGTGCACCAGAAACTCCAAGTTCACCTAATGTAATAGCTCAACCGGCGTCCTCTAGCCATGCACTATCACCGAATGTGAACCATGTCAGCTCTTCGGTGCCTCCCGCATTTCCTGAAAAGCACGTGGACACAAATACACAACGCCATGCCAGTTATAACGGAACCACTGACACACATAAATCTGCACCACCACCACCGCCACCTGTAACTCAAAGCTCCACCAGTCAGCCCGCACCTCAAAGTGGTTCCTATAAACAAAGACTTTTCTCTTCAGACACAACCAACACCCTAGATTCAACAGATCAAAGCGAGTCTTCTGTTGCTTCTTTCAAAAACTCTGAAAGCTTTACCATCAGTGGAAGTGATATAACAAGCGGTGTCAAGCTTAGTGGAGAAAAAGTTGTTATTGAAGACTCCAAATTCAAATTTTCCAACCAATTTGCATTGCCTGCACCAAGGAAGTTTTCTAGTAGAACAAAGCTATATCCAAGTGGGAGGGGTAGCAGTGTTCCATTGAATTTGAGTTTATATAGTTAGTTTTTGCCATTTTATGTAGATATATGAAGCTAGGTTTGCCATTTTAACTGCGTTGTATCATGTTGGTCATGTGACCATGAGTGTTTTTGTTTCTCTCAAAACACTAGCATAGTTTGATCAAGCTTAGTAATGATAAGGCGAAAGCTCAGAGCTGGACTCGTATGATACTATAATCCATGCCTTGACAATCAACCAAACATGAGCAATACAGCAAAGGACACAAGTGACTCAAATAACAAAGTAACGTTTGGAAGTTCTGGAAGAAAAATTATATACGACGAGGATGGCAAACCGTGCAGATCTTGTAACACGCTACAAGACTTTCAATTAGTGACTGGGAAAATCTCAAACGTTGTTGCACAAAACCATTTGTCTAAAGCGTCTACTAGTAAAAACATGCTGGCAGAAAAAGACAATTACAAACAAGACCCACCAGATGTGGAGGAACTAGGAAGATCAACGTGGACCTTTCTGCACTCTGTAGCAGCCAAGTACCCCAAAGCCCCCACTGACACCCAACAAACTGACATGTCCAATTTCATTAACATCTTCAGTAAGATATACCCATGCAACTGGTGTGCTAAAGATTTTGAACAGTACATAGCGGAACACGCACCAAAGGTAAAATCAAGAAGTGAGTTGGGGAAGTGGTTTTGTGAAGCACACAATGAGGTGAACGGAAAGTTGGGAAAAAAGAGTTTTGATTGCAACTTATGGGAAAAGAGATGGATCGATGGCTGGGAATAAACATACCAGGGATGCCTTGTTTGCATGTAAATAGTGATGTGTACTTTTAGAAGTTTATATATTGTTAAATAGTTGATTTTTTTTTCTTTTAATCAAGCTTCTGTTGACCGAATGTACCAGCTTCATCTGGGAAAAAGTCTGTCATTGTTAAAGGCCGTAGTTTTTTGGCTGGAGGTGCAACGCACTGTGTCTTTTTTAGTCTGAAATATTCTCTTGCTGCGGTCAAAGCAGCGTTTCTCGCCAATTCTTTCAAATCCGAACCTGATAACCCCTGGGTTCTATATACCAAATGCTCGATTTGAAACCCATCTTCAAGTTCAACGTCTTTCAAGATGATATCAAATATTTTGGCTCTGCTTTCTTTATTTGGCAACTGAATCTGGAATCTCTTTGGTAGTCTTCTAACAAAAGCTCCGTCTATATCGCCCAGTCTGTTGGTGGCTCCTAGAACCATTACACGCCCATTGCTCACCAAACCGTCCCACAAGGTCATAAATTCGGCCTTTAACGAAGCGGTGACTTCGTGATCGCTGGATGCTCTTTCTCTTAGAAAGGAGTCAATCTCGTCAATGAATATTATACACGGCTGGATTTTGTTGGCAAACGAGAAAATGGCATCTACAATTTTATTGGATTCACCATACCATTTGTCCATGATAGAGGACATTCTCAAATTGATGAAATTGGCGCCACTCTCCTTTGCCAATGCTTTGGCGATCATAGTTTTACCACAGCCAGGTGGTCCATATAGTAAGACCCCTCTTGGTGTATTCAACAAACTGTTGTTTTCAAAGATTTCCGGTGAAGTTAAAGGATATATGACACTCTCAATCAACTCTTCTACGATTTCGTCCAAACCACCGATGTCCTGGAAACTAATGTCAATATCATAAGGTGTTATGACATTTGCTAAAACTTGCTTTTCGTATGTATTTAGTTCCTTTGTGTATGAAGATAAACCGGGATTCACTCTGCACAATTTTTGCCAGTTACCGTTCTGTTTATCTCTCGCTTCTTTGGTTTGAGTTCTGCCGGATTCTGATTCTGTAAGACGAGCTAAGAGATAGTAGCAGGATATACCTGTTCCAACAATAATCGACAAGTCAGTGAAAAATTTCAAATCAAAAGAAAATCTAGCCATGACGATGTTGATACTCGAGTTTGTGTGTGTATGTTTCTTGCTATGTTGTGCCTTTGAGAGCCTGGAGAACGTTCGAAGATGGAAAGTGTGCTTTTTTAGTTTCTTATCCTGTGTGTGGTGGTAATGAAGGTTTCGGTGTTTTCGGTTTCGGCATATTTGAGAAACATGTCATAATATGTACGGATTTCTTTTTTTCTTCTTCAATTGCTTGAAATCGGATAACTTTTCTTTTTCAAATGGATAATCTGATGAGCTTATGATGTGATAATAGTAGGTGGTTTGATAACATATATCATCACGAAACACTGCACAACCAATTCAACGAAACGGTTTAGATTTTAGGTCAAGAGCTAAAGGGAAATTCAGTTTTTGCCAAAACCAGTACGAAAAATAACTTACAATGTCTGAGGATGGAAGTCATAATATTAGAATTCCGGGCTTGATCTTGGATGAATTGAAAAATAAAAATCAAGTTGAAGATGAAAGATTCTCTAAATTTAATAATGCTAATAACAAGAGAAAGAGGCCATTTTTCCCAAAAATTGGCAGAAAGGAAAAAAGGAAACAAGAGAGACTTGCCAAAAAACAGAAGAATAACAAAAATACAGACAGCTTTCAGAGTGGAAACAAGAATGCAAATTATCAACCTGTAGCCAAAAGAGCTAGTTATGAACACAAAAGTGGCAAGAATAGTACAGCAAATGTTAAGAAAGTCCCAAAATCTAAAAAATCGGAAAAACATAGTGAATTACCCTTTTCTTCTGATGATGAATTAGATTCCGACGATTTTGATGATATTGACGATGAACTAGACTCTGATGAGAGAGAACAATTGAGAGAGTTGGAAAATAATGAGGAAGACAGTACTTCAGAAAATGATTCTTCTAATAGTAACAGTGACAGTGGATCTGATGAAGAGACAGCAGAACACACCGAAATGACTGTAGATGAGACCATGAAAGCACTAGCAGCTATCAAGAAACAGAAAACCAATAATACAAAAACCAGTACAAAAAATTTGAATGCTATTGCCTCGTCGTCCGGCGAAGAATCCGACAGCTCTGACTATGTTGATAGTGAGCAAGACGCTGTGAGCGAAGGGGATTTTGACGAGGAGGACCAAGACGAGGACGAAGACCACGAAATGACGGTCGAAGAGACCATGGCCAAGTTGAAGGCTCTGAAGCAGAAGAAGCAAGCCGATGCCTCGTCGTCCGGCGAAGAATCCGACAGCTCTGACTATGTTGATAGTGAGCAAGACGCTGTGAGCGAAGGGGATTTTGACGAGGAGGACCAAGACGAGGACGAAGACCACGAAATGACGGTCGAAGAGACCATGGCCAAGTTGAAGGCTCTGAAGCAGAAGAAGCAAGCCGATGCCTCGTCGTCCGGCGAAGAATCCGACAGCTCTGACTATGTTGATAGTGAGCAAGACGCTGTGAGCGAAGGGGATTTTGACGAGGAGGACCAAGACGAGGTCGAGGACCACGAAATGACGGTCGAAGAGACCATGGCCAAGTTGAAGGCTCTGAAGCAGAATAAATTAAATAAAAAGAGTGTTCATTTTGAGGATGAGGCCAATGTGGAGTCAAACCACAGCTCAGAGTCAGAGTCAGACTTAAATTACCTGGATGAAAACCAAGATTCCGTAAACTCTAGCTATATTGACGAAAGTGACAACAGCCAATCTGAAACCGAATTATCTGTTGAAGAAACAATGGCTGCTTTGAGGGCTGTCAAGGAAAAGAAATCTAACAGTACCGAATCAATGAATCCCAAAAAAGAAAAGATAATCAAACATAGAGAGAAGAAGAGCACAGAAGAGGGAGTTTATGCTGCTCCTGTATTAACTCCCCAGGAACGTGCTATGCTCGAAAAAGACGAAATGGACATGCAATATTATGCTAAAAAGTTAGGATTGAAAGGGAAACACAAAAAGATTAAGGCAAAAGACGAGTATGATGCCATTGGTGGTTTACTAGATGGTCTAGATTTCATTGATAATTACGGTGAAGACGATCTTGACTATGGTGAGTATGCTGTGAATAAAAAAAAGGTGGAGAGTGATGAATCTGATTACTCTGACAATGATAGCGAAGCAGATACCTCAGGTGAAGACGAGGAAGAAGAGGAAGAAGGGGAACGCGATTCGAGCAATCATAACCCATATTCCTCTGACGATGAAATTGACTCAGATGATTTTGATGAGTTTGATGAAAACGATTTGAATGAGGAAGAATGGAGACAGCTAAGAGAATTAGAAGGATATGGACCAGAAGACATGGGAGGAGAATCTGATGAAGAATCTGATGAAGAGCCAAAGAAAAAGAAGAAAAACAGAAAAAAGGAGAATCCGTACATTGCCCCTGCTACTGCTGAACAAGATGACGAGAGCAGCGCTTACATTCCTCCGTCTCTGAGAAAAAAGCAAGCTTTTGCGGCAGAGGATGCCAACTCTGTGGAGATAAAAAAGAAAATCAGAATTGCTTTGAACAAGTTATCTGAATCTAATGTTTCAAATATTGTTTCGACGTTGAGTGAATTGTACAATTCGTATCCTCGTCAGTTGGTCTCTGATATCTTTGTGGAACAAACGGTTGACTTGGTGTCTTTGGATAACAAGGTCTTGGATAGCTTTGTCATGAATTATTCTGCGGTGACATTTTGTTTGTGGAAACTTAAAGGTGTCGAGATGGGTGCTACTTTTGTTCAAAAAGTAGTCGAACAGTTTTTGTTCGATTTCCGCAAAGATTTGAATCAGTATAAACAGGCACAGGGAAGAATGGAGGCTAGCAACGGAGAAGAAAATGACGGACCGATCATATCGTCCAAGAAAGCTAGCAATTTGATCACTTTGTTAGCATATTGCTACAATTTTGGTATGATATCTTGTAGATTGATATACGACATCATTGACTTGATGACTGCAACTCCCAACGAGTACACTACTGAAATTTTATTGAGAATAATATCTGTTTCCGGTCCTATGATTAGAGGTGACGACCCATTAGCTTTGAAAAATTCGCTGACGAACTTGTTGAACAGCTTGAAAATTGTCAAAACCCAGTCTAGTAGAATGAATTTCTTGTTGGATACTGTCTCAGACTTGAAAAACAATAGGTTGAAAACCTCCATTTTAGCACCAAGTCAAACGTTGCTGAAAAAGTCTGTTGTGAGTGCTCTGAGATTATCTGGTAGTGGAGATCCAATCCAGGTGTCCCTGAGTGATATTGAAAATGTAGATGAAAGAGGTAAATGGTGGTTGGTGGGTGCTTCTTGGAAGGGTAAAGATGATTCAGCTTTCCAGAACGACCCGCTGAACACTCTTGAAGACATGGACGTCGTTGATATGGTGATTGAGGATGACTTTTTGGACGACATTCCAGATTGGGGCAAAATTGCCAAAGATCAAAGAATGAACACTGATTTGAGAAGATCCATTTTTGTTAGCATCATGAGTGCTCAGGATTTCATGGATGCCTTTACAAAATTGGAAAAGTTGAATTTGAAGAACAAGCAGTCACTTGAGATTCCGCGTGTTATTTTACACTGTGCCACTATGGACGACAATGGATTCAACCCGTACTACAGTGTTTTGAGTTGTAAACTGAGCGAATACAATCACAACGTTATTAAAGGTTTGCAATTCCAATTTTGGAATATTATCAAAAGATTTGAATCTGACAAGAGTTCGAGCTATGGGCTAGACGAGGAAATGGACAGCGAACTAGAAAATGACTATGATGATCAACAGGTTTATGGTGAGGATGAATCTGTCAGGTTGAAAAGAATCTCTGCACAGGGCCAGTTTTTTGGTCACCTTATTGGTAATGGAAGTTTGAAATTTAATATGTTCTAACACGTTCCGTTGATTGGTGGTTTGAACTCGGACGGGACATTTTTCATTGAGTTGTTGCTGTACCAAGCACTAATAATGATTGGTAAAAAATCCGAAATTAAATTAGAGAAGAAACACTACGATTACAAAGATACACTACTAAGAAACATTTTTATCAAGGGTGTCAAATCCGAAAATCAATCAGCTATTTTGAAATCGTTCCAGTGGTTTATCACCAAGAAATTCAAACCGTAGAAGTTGATTCAGCATACGAAAAATTCCAAAGAGTATAAGAAAGAGGAAAGAAGATTAATTTGGGCTTTAGAGGCATTAAAGAAAATGATTAAAAGTGAGTTAGATACTATTGAGTAGTCTGTTTATCCTGAGCATCTTTTATAGTGTTGATTAGCTTGCGGCCGTCTGCTTTTTGTTTCACTCTAAGAATGTAAGTTTTTAGATTGCTTGTTTCCGCATCAATAACAGGAATCTTCACCAGGTTTTCTTGATCCTGAGAGATTGGGCTGTAAGTAAAATTTTTCACAACATATGTATTTAATAGAACGTTACCCATACCATCTGATCTTAGTAAAAATCTGATCTTGGAAGGATCCTGTTTGCTTCTTAGTTGTTTGAATTCACCGATACCTTGAGAGACGTATGGCGAGATAGGCTGATCGTTGGCGTCTTTGGCGTTTGGATTGTAAAGCATTAGTTTGGCTCTGTTTTGGTACAAGACGTCTTCATTTTCTTCATCATCGTTTGCTGACGCAACAACTATGGCTTTTTCGTTAGTGGCTGTTGGGACGTTATCGGAAGGTTCATCGGTTCCCACACTTGTAGATGCTGTTTCAGGTTGCTTTTCCTGAACAGATGCATTTGATTTCTCAGACAAGAAAGAAGTTTGGCTCTGCTGGAATGGTAGAGAGAAGGAAAACTTTTTGGCATCTGCAATGGTTGAAGCAGGAGTACTAGCGGTAGGTGGCTTGGTTTCTGATGGTGAACTGGTGTTTCCAAATGAGAAAGCTGGAGCCACAGATGAGTTGAATGGCGAGTCATTGGCAAATTTGAAGGTGGAAGAGGAAGAAGCACTGCTTTCTTCGGATTTCTTATCGACAGTTCCAAAGGTAAAAGCTGGTTTTGCAGGTGCTGTAGATCCAGTGGCGGGAGCCTTGGTAGTAGAAGGGTTGAAAGAAAAAGAAAACTTTTCTTTAGTATCGGCACTTTTGTTATCTACTGAGGCTGGTTGACCAAAAGAAAACTTGGGTTTTGCAACCTCTTTGGTTGCTGTTAAGCTTTCAGTTTTTTCGTTTAGAGATTCATCTTTTTTGATTTCACCAAACCCAGAGAAAGCAAACGCAGGCTTAGAAGCCGAAGAGGATTGGGCACCAAATGAGAATGCAAACTTGGGTTTCTCAGCAGGCTTAGCCTCTTCTGGAGTGGTCTTAACTGGAGCAACAACTGCCGCTGCTGCTGCTACAGGAGCAACTTCTGCTACAGGAGCAACTTCTACAGGTTTGGTTACCTCAGGTTTATCACTCAATTTGAAGACACTGCTCTTCACAGAACCAGCAAATGTAAAAGAAGGTCCTTTAATTTCAACTTCACTTTCACTATCACTGTCACTGGACTTGTTTTTCGGTTTTGCTGTTTTTGCTCCAAACGAAAATACCGAATCACTAGTTATTGGTTTTGATGCAATGGTGAACGAAGGTCCTTCCACTTTAGTTTCCTTCTTTTCATCCTCTTCTTCACTATCAGAGGAAGATGGTGAGGAGAGAGCGGCTTTAACAGTGGTATCAGCAGCGGTAGTGGTGGAAGACAACGACGGCGCTTCTGTGTTTGCACCGTTGAATTTGAAACCTGGGAAAGCAACACTTGTATTTTTCTTTTCTTCAGTACTTGGTTTAATGGATTCGGTCTTACCAAAAGTCGATGCAGCACCCAAAACCCCAAAAGGATTTGGTTTTTTATTGTCAAGAATAGTATTGTCTTGAGGTGGAACAGATTCTGGTTCTGGTTTCTTGGTTAAACCAAATTGAAATGGCGCACTTTTGTTTTTATCCGTATCGATTTTCTGGTTATTGATCTTATTAAATGAACTGCTATCAAAACCACTCGTGGTTGTAGAAAAAGAAGTGACACCGGTATCATTGGCAACATTAGTAAAGCTTGTATTTGTACTAGTGGAAGTACTCAAATTTTTAGATCCAATGCTTTTCATATATTCGATATATTTCTCACATATAGAAGAGAAATCTAACAATTTACTACTATTGTCATTTGAATATTTTTGAATCTATGCTTGAAATTGTGAATTTAGTGCTTTGATTTTTAAGAATTTGTCATCGTCATCATCACTAACAACATCCTTTGCATTGCCTTTTACTGGCAGAATCTGAGCAAATGCGTTCGAAGCAGTTGCCCCAGATGGCAAGGCAGCAGAATCTGACGATTTGAATTGAAAATCCGCAGCTTTTCTTTTCTTTGGTTGTGCAATTTTTCTGGTCGACATCACAGCTGCACTAGCTACCTCAGGGACATTTGGTTCGTCATCGTAGCCTGTTGGTAAATCATTTAGATATCTTCCATCTCTGTCAATTTGAATATCAGCACCTCTCTTGGACATTTGATCGTGGTGGTAGTGTGTGAATGCTTCAGTTCTTTTAACGGGTTTTATAATTCAGGATAAACATCAATTGTACTGTAATACCGCATGTGAACATCATAAACATATTCCGTGATATATTTTTCAATCGACTTCAGCTGCTGGAACTGAAAAAAAAAAAAGAATAAAAAAAAAAAAATTATCAATTATACTCAGAGGGTAAGTTGATGCTGTTTTTTTTCTTTCACGAGATCTTTTTTCTTGAACTATTTCAATCTAACCCAAACATTATATGTTTTGTGACACTTTTTAAACACCCGTACATATAAGTACATATTTTTCTATTTTTTGATGAAAAACAAAAATATATGTTATTAGCATGAAACAAGACAAACTATCAAGAAAAAGAGGATAAAAAAAACAGTATGTTGATTAATCAAACAATGAGTGTCTGTAGAGAAAAAGTCTCATTGGAAAATGTTGGGCCTATGGCTCTGACTTGGATCCACGAAAGTGCAGTAAATCCTGGTAGCAATATGTCAACTATATTCTACTTGTATCAAACACAGTTCAATCTCGTAGATTGAACCTTGTAATACTTTGATAACGTGACCACAGCTTTATTTTAATATATTACTGGCACGTAGTTGACTAATTAGGAAATTCTTATTCAGTTTTTCTCATCTGTTACCGTTTCCATTTTCACCCTTCATTGCTCATTGAACTAACGTCCCTCTTTTCTCAGTGCTTTTGCCAGTCGGGGTAACCTGATTGATTTTTTTTACTTGTTCCCAGCTCTTTTTGATATTCAATCACCAAGTTTCTTTTTCTCACTCTGTATGGATTTGTATAATGCATCAAGGTGCCAATGTGTTGTGGTATTACTAATCCTCAGGTTTAGTGTTTTAGTTCCAAAATATTTTTAAGTTGTGTTAATATTATATCTTAATATAAAGAAAAAGAGAGAAAAAACGTCAAGAAACATTTTTGGAAATTAGTATGTTAATATTATAGCAATTACAGGAAAAGAGACAAATACACAAGCACCCACACCATTAGTAGCGGTATCGCAAAATTACTTGATGACATATTAGAGAAGGTTTTTCAATTTTAAGAGCGAAATAAATAATTAACAGGATACTGTTGGATCAACACACATGACTGCTGACACAGCAACACATCGAACCAATATGCGTTGTGTATATTTTTTTGAGCATATTTTGAGAATACAAAAACAGTTATAGAAGGATCCCGTTTTTTGTTAGCCAGAACAAAGACGTTCTTTCTGAAAGGACTATTGATGTTGAGAATAGAGCAGCAGAAAGTGTGTCAATCGAACGAATTGTGACTGGATCAGGAGATTACCGCATCAGTGAGGTTGAGACCTTCCTAGGTAATTTTAAATGAATTCACATAAAGATCAAGTACTCTTATCAATTTTGTTCCCGATCCATTCATCAGAGCCATTGTCAAAATAACAGCTCATTTTCGCATTAGTAATAGGAATTTAAGTCATCTTTTTTGTCACTATATTCATCAAGTAATTACTGGTACAAAGTCTCCCAAACATCCAAACGAATCATTAATTTTTACTAACAAGCTTTTATTTTTATTTTTTCCCCCATTGTATTTATTATTATTATTGTTATGGAGTGTCCAAGTTTCCCACAATAGTCATACACATTGAGAGAACTAATACAAACCCACGAATTATAAACAGAAACTCAACATGCCTCCAAAGCAACAAGTCTCTAAAGCCCAAAAAGCCGCTGCTGCCATGGCCGGTGGTAAAAAATCCAAAAAGAAGTGGTCCAAGAAATCTCACAAAGATAGAGCTTAACACGCTGTTATCTTAGATGAAGAAAAATACGAAAGAATTTTGAAAGAAGTTCCAACCTACAGATACATTTCCGTTTCTGTTTTAGTCGATAGATTAAAGTTGGGTGGTTCTTTAGCTAGAATTGCTTTGAGAGATTTGGAAGAAAAAGGTATTATCAAAGCCGTTTCCAAACACTCTACTCAACAAATCTACACTAGAGCTACTGCTTCTGAATAAATGCTTTAACTAAAATTTTAAATTAATCACATCAATGTATGTATGATTAACGGGGTCATTTCAAAAAACAAAATTAAAAGGAACAGTTGCCCCTGTTATATGTACGTGTTTATATTTTTATTTAACCATTATTCCCTTAAGTATCAAACAAACATTTTAGAAGTTTCAAGGTATTCTTAATTGTCTCTTGTATTGGTGGCACCATTGCTGAGTTATCACGTTGTTTGCACATAGTCTTCGAACTCTGGAAGATGTAGATGTATATGTCATCTTTGAAACAAAACAAAAAAAGCCCTTTGTAAGTTGTAGCAAAAGAGTGAAAAATTACCCCGATGATATTTGAATAGTTTTTTTTCGCTTTTTTTGTCTGTAAAGAGCTCTCGACCTGCTGATATTTAAGTCGCTGTTCCATCTTTGAATATACACATCCACAGGGGAAAAGATAAGAGAAAACCATATACTACATCTCATACAGATGTTCAGACATTTCGAAAGCATTTTATTTTTTTAAAACTGTGTTCACATTTCTGTACTACTTCTATCTGTTGTGGTGTTTATTCAAATGATTAATAACTTTTACATAGTTTGTCTTTCTTCACGGAAAGATTTTCTAGACAAAACTGAGGAAGTACATGCAGGTCATATTGTTAAATTAGGAATTCTTCGTTTATGATTTTAAACACCGACAACAGTGACAACAAAGTAGCACGATGAGAACAGTCAGGATAAGTGCCAGTAATGTCTGTTGACGATATGAGGGCATATCTCAAAAAAACACAAACGTATATTGTTTTTCAAGACGGTGAATTTCCTTCATCGTGATCACAGCATAGTTGAGTAGGGACTCAATTTTGGGATTCGATTTTTATTTGTTTGTTAATACTGAATGACAACCACCTTGTCTTTTACTATCCGACGATGGTTTAACCATAAACATGTGTCAAAGGATTACTAACATGCATCACCATCTGAAACATTCAAATAAAAGGAGATCTCAATTTTTTTTCCCCCTGTTTTCTTCCAAACAACGTGCTGTAGATTGCACTAACGAGAGAAATAATAATTTGTCCAAACAATTATATGTTTATGATTATTTTTTCAAATTATTTTATTTCTCTTAATGATTTTAATATTTTTTTTTTTTTGCTTTTCGAGAGTTAATTATAATTCAAATGATGATACAACTAAATTCAGTTCTGCTTCTGATTACCAAAAAACCAGGAAGATAATAATTTTTTTACCAATCATTCATAATTTACTGAGAATTTTAATTAACTTTTGGAGTGAATCACTTCTTGCTCATGTATTAGTATCTTATTTTTAAGCACATTCTTGTCTTGTAACCACATCTGTACTTGCCTATGGAAATTAACAATAATTCCTGATGAACATATAATTAGTTAATTATTTTACAAAAGGCGGGTAACGCGTTTGGTATGGACGTTGAAGACAGATGATCTAAATTACAAAAACAATTCAACCTTGAGAAGTACTCATCGTCAAAAGACAACAGACAAAAGAAAACAACAACACAAGAAGAGATGGCGAATTCGAAGTTTGGTTATGTCAGAGATTTTGAGACACACACAAGTATTCTTCCTGAAACCTACATCGTTGTGAGAATTGACGGAAAGAATTTCCATGATTTTTCCACCTTTTACCAGTTCGACAAACCCAATGATATTAGAGCATTGAATTTGATGAACGCTTGTGCTAAGAATCTGGTACTGAAATACAAGAGTGAAATCATATGCGCGTACGGTGAAAGTGACGAATACTCTTTTCTATTAAGGAAAGATACCAATATATACAATAGGAGAAGCGATAAAATATCGACATTATTTGCTTCTTATTTCACTGCCCAATATATATTTCTTTGGAACAAGTTCTTCCCCACTGGACAAGAATTGCACCACAAACATTTGCCCTGTTTTGATTCGAGATGTGTCACATACCCGAACCTCAAAGTTATAAAGGATTACCTAAGTTGGAGATTTGTAGACACACACATTAACAACTTATACAATACGTGCTTCTGGAAATTGATTCTTGTTTGCGGAAGAACCCCCGTTGAGGCAGAAGCGGAATTGAGTGGGACATTGAGTAGCGACAAAAATGAAATACTGTGGAAAAAATGTAATATAAATTATAATGAGGAATTGGAAATCTTCAAGAAGGGGTCCCTGATCAACTCGAAGGGAGAAATCTTACATATTGACGTGATAAAAATTATAGACTCTATTTTTAAAGAGTTTGAATAGTGGTCGTATCTCGTAGCCAGTATAGTGCATTGAGACGCTTACTTTTGACAAAAGAATGGAGTAACGAATGTGGATCATTTTTATTTGCGTATATTCTCTCCCCACTGTGTGTTTTAATGTTCCATTTATACATTTCCCCAATTTCACTTCCCCGCAGGACACTATATTGTGACTCAGACTCTTTGATAATTGCAATTCCTATCCCACTCAACTTTTCATTCATATTGCTGCTCTTCAATTTATAAGCTTTATAAATTCCAACATTTGGAAAGTCACTTGAAAATGTATCAATCTTAAATAACACACAACCATAATTATTAACGTTCACAATCAACACACCACGTTCTCCTATAGCATGGGAGAAATCCAATGTTGTCGTAACCTGGTTGGTACTTTCACTTTTATTTTTCAAAAGATCAAATATTTTGGTATTTTTGGCAACAAATTTAATCTGATGTGTCTTGTCTTGAAGCTGGAAATGGTGTATGTTGTTGTCGTAACAAGTCACAATTATATCTTTTTTGGAAATGATTTTTAAATGGCTAAACGAATCATTGGCAAAATGGTTTAAATTTGTAACCGTATTGTCTTGGACATATATATATTTCTTGTGTTGAAACGAGTTTGACTTTTTATACGATCGCTGTGAACCTGAAAAGTCATTATCTTCGTTATCATCATTTGTAATATTGTTCATTTTGGTTACACACTGTTTGTAAAACTGGAAATTCAGAATAGATCCCATGTTGGTTACTACCACAACTACAAGCATATCATCTACCTCTACTACAGAGAAGTCCATCACCTTAGAATAAATGTCAGGAAGTCTCCATTTGAAGACTGATTTAGTAGAAACTTCGTTGTGGAAACGTTTCTTAGTCTTTGCCACTTCAAAGGAAGTGTCTGGCAACAGTAAAGAATCCAGTTTGTTCCATTCGACAGTAGTCCCATCTGTCCAAAAAAGATAAACCGCATTTTCATCATTCTTGTATGTAATTTGTTTGAGTTTGGTGATTTGGTTGGAATTGTGAGACGCCAGGGACACCTGCTTAATTAATGAAGTGGAGACACACCCATTGCAGTCTACGCTGATGTTCGAAAAATACAGCATATTCGAATCATCGACTTATAATAAATATCTGTCACTGATAACGGTGTAGGTTATCACGTTATCTCTTGTTCCATTACTTCCATCACTGCTGATCACAGAATATAAATCTTGAACCATTCCATTCCGTCGCTCCGTCCTCAGGAATTTTCGATACTTTGAGCGTCTTTGTTTTGGTCAACCAGTAATGACTTCTTCACAAAAAGCTAGTAGATTCATATCTATCGTGAGTCTTGTGTGCACATTCTAAATATGAAAGTTGAAACAGGAGCAACGTGGAAACTTCTCGTTTATAAATATTATCCGTGATAGTTTAACGGTTAGAATTGGCGTTTGTCGCATGCCAGATCGGGGTTCGATTCCCCGTCGCGGAGTATTTTTTTTTCAATTTTTTTCCTTTTCTTATTGAAAAGGATATAGTGGGAAAGAAAGATTGTACTATGCAGTATGTATAGCAATACTATTTGCTCAATGTATTTTTAGTAGCACTTTTTAGTTCAGGCGAGTTTTCTTTTGTTGCAAGGATATCGTGGAGTTGCCTTGTTTCCATGAGAACATGGCTTTGCTCATAAGAACACCCTCTTTTTTTCATGATATTTTGTTCTTTTTTTAGAAATTGCACTAGACCACATATTTGATATAGTCGAAGACAGAAGGAATGTGTGTCACGTAAAACACCCTGTTTCATCTGTAATGCTTTAAACCCAGCATCATTGGGAGTTGGAGGTTTAAAGTGAAAAAAGAAATTACTATGAGGATGCACAAAAAAACGTGACCTGAGAAAAAGAACTAAATCTCTTTTTTATGCCAAGAGAATTTACACTGCGTGAGAATATAGATATTCATAGTCGATACTGTAATAAAAACCATAGCTCTGTGCACTGTATATCCATGCAGTCCATACATACACTAAACCCTGACTGCAACTACTCTAAATATGTTGTTTCAGAACTGTTCAAATGTGCTGGTCCCCATCTTACAGTGCAGCAAAGCCCAGCAGGTGTGGTGGCAGTGGGGAAGAGTCAACTTTGTACTAGAAAAAGGAAAAGGTTATGCAGGAAAATGTTTAGTAGGGCAATGAAAGGGTGCACAATTTTTGAGGAGTAGTTAGTAAATGATTTTGTCAGTTACAAATATCATGGTTGCTGGTTTTTAATCATTTCTGATGATTTCACTCTTTTGGATCAAAAAAAGTGGATGTTTATTAATAGATTTTTAAAGCTGAGTTTATTCAATGTATCGGGATCAGGGGCTGAACCTCGATGAGTTGACACCTCTTGATCTGAATATAATTGAAATCAGATAAAACGTATATAAAGAACACTGAAATGCACCATTAGATGAATAAAAATTAGTTTGAAATAGAAAAATCTAGAAACCATCAAGAACAACAACAACAACTTCTTAACAAATCAAAACACAAACCCAAACCAAAACAATATAAAATGCAAGTCCAAAAAATCACTATTGCCTCCACTTTAATTGCTACTGCTCTAGCTACCGGTTACACTCCAGGTGAACCATGGTCCACTTTGACTCCAACCGCTACCTACACCAGTGGTATTACTGCTTTCACCAGCTCTTTCGGTATTGCTGTTGACCCAATCACCACCGGTGCCATCTACGACAAATACTTTTCAAACTCTGCTGATACTGCCACTGGTACCGACAAACCAACCACCACTTTGGCTCCAACCTCTTCTACTTCCACTTCTTCCACTCCATTTAAAACCGATCCTATCCAAGTAGCTGCTTGTCAGGGTGAAGGTACTTTGAAGTTGACATTGGACGACTCTATTCTATTAGACAGTGCTGGTAGAATCGGTTCTATCGTTGCTAACAGACAATTTCAATTTGATGGTCCACCACCACAAGCCGGTGCCATCTACGCCAAAGGTTGGTCTATCACACAAGACGGTAACTTGGCCATTGGTGAAACCGACGTTTTTTTCCAATGTCTATCTGGTAACTTCTACAATCTATATGACGAACACATTGGTTCAGAATGTTATCCAATCTACTTACAAGTTACTGAATTGGTCGACTGTTAGATTGAAATCAAACACCCCTCTTCTTTTGAGGTAAACTTTATAAACCTGTACACTATCTGTCGCAAAAAATAGCATGACAAAAAAACAAACAAGCATTATATATATCCCTATACATAAATATATATACTACCAAGGACACTTTTAACAAATTCAATCATTTTACATCATAGTTCTTATTCTTCTTCTTAGTTATTAGACAATTAATAAATTGAATATATGTTGTCTATATTTAAAATAGAGCATATACACGTGTATATAGATTAATAGTTTCTTGAGTTTAAACCGTTTGCATTTGGACTATTAGTAGAGGACTCACTAAACTGGTCACCGGTATGAGCATATCCCGGTTCTTCCTGGCGATAGTTTGAACTGGTAGAACTGTCGTTGCTGCCACTTCCAGAACCACTGGTGTTGTTTTTAAGATCAGTTTCCTTGGTGGCTGGGGACTGCGGATAATAAGGATTGGAACTAATAACCGAAGAGGTATTTCTATGCGTATGATATGATTTTCTTGACGTTGGCAGGATTTCACCATCGATATTTCTTTGAGCACCGATAGAAGCATCGCTGTTACGTTGCGCATTGTTGTCTTGTGAAGTTACTAGAACAGGATTCCCGTCTTGGTCAATGTACATATGTGTACCGTTATCAATTTCACTTGAATGATTATTTGACCTATTAGAGTCATTTTGGGATTTTTCAATTTCATCCATCCCAGGTGGCGTGCTTGAGTTATCATATTTATCATTTGCATTCTTGCCAGGAAGGAAAAACCTGTACCACAATTTCATGAACCTATTTGCCTTTACTGTTGTAACTACATTACCGTCGGAATTAATGAAATTTACTTTCTTAGATTTAATAAAAAAGTAGTATACCAATAAAGCTAAAACTATCAATAATGGTAAACCAATACCAACAACACATCCAATAACAATTTTTTTAGCCTTTGAAGACAATCCGTGATTGCTGTTATTTTTAGCAGAGTCACTATTTTTTGATGCCTGTCCAGTAGACGTGGAAGTTTGTGTAATGGTTGTATATATATTTGAAAGAACTGTTTGTCCATTAATAACCGAGGTATATGTAGGAACTGACGATGTTGATGATGGCGTTGATGAAGGTGTTGTTGTTGATGATGATGATGATGATGATGGTGGTGTTGATGATGACGATGACGATGATGATGATGACGGTGTTGTTGTTGATGATGATGATGATGACGATGATGATGGTGTTGATGATGATGAGGAGAAAGTAGAGGTCGAAGATGATGTAGAACTTACTGAAGACGATGTTAATAAAAATGTTGACGAAGACGAGGTGTTCGCAGAGAGCAATGAAGCAATACTACTACTACTACTACTACTACTCGTAGCAATAATAATAGTGCTGTCAGTACCGGTACTGATAGCGGAGCTGGTATTGGTGTTCAATGTAGCAGATACCGAACTTGAAGCAATAGGAATAATAGTAGCCGAAGAAGAAGATAATAGTGTTGATGACAATGATGAAGATGAGGATGCAACAGATGATAATGACAGACTACTAGTTGTTGAACTATCGGGTAAAAGTGCAGAAGACGATGTTACCGAATCAACAGCACCAACAACTGAAGAAGAAAGCGATGACAATGATGACGATGATGATGATGATAGTAAAGAAGAAGATTCGGTTAGAGTGTTGTTAGCAGATGTGGATGCAGCAGTAGCAGGAACTGCAGAAGTCGCTATTTCCTGAGCAGAAACATTCGATACAGAATTCACCAATACTAACAAAACAGTTAATATTCTAAATATATTGTTGTCTTGCATATTGTGTATAATTTATAGTATGTGCGAGGGGATTTAATCTGGTGACTTTGGAGGGAAAAGTATTGTGCCAAATGTGTTTCTATTTCCTTGTTTCTCGAAGAATGTACCTGTTGGTATTACTTCTGTATTGACTATTTGCAACTACAACCATGAATATCTATGTATATGTATAAACGTATATATATAAACAAACTGTAGTAAATCTAATATATCCGATCCATAGTAAAAGAAATTTTCCTTGCATGTTAAACAAAAAAAATAATCATACAATAAAAAAAAAAAAAAAAAAAAGATAATTAGTCAAAGAAAGAGCGAATATTAATAGGTCTAAAAAAAATCGAATAAAACACTAAATATAGTCTTTTTTCTTAAAATATAATAGAACGGTTTATTTTTAGAACTGTTTTATACATGTTTCTTAAGATTGCAACATCAAGTCTTTAATATATGTAATAGTCTTGAATTTGTCTTTGATTTTCCATCGTTTTACACACTATGATCTACATTACTGCATCCGGTATATAAAGTCATGCTGGAATTGAATCAAGATGACATAACATGCTTCAAAGATTGCCATCTAGTACATATATATATAAGTGTATTGTCAGATATGAGTATATATCGGGGTTTTTGCACATTAGTCTATCTCTTCAAGTCAAATCATCTGAACCAGATCTTCTTAGATTTTGATCTAGTTTTCATCACCTTTCTCACCTTTCTCATCATCTCTCTCTCTCTCTCTCTCTCTCTCTTTGTTGTTCTATTTTTAACAACACGAAAAAAGTATCAACTCATCCCTCTCTCCTTTTCATATCTTACGTAATTTGTGTTTCATTTTATTCAATACAACGTTTTATGCATATATATCACGTGCATTGTTGTGTGTTTCAGTTTTAGATTTGTTTCATTCGGAATATAATCGGCTTCTCAAGAAAAAAAAACTATGCATTTTTCGGTATACGCAAATACAGTCCGACAAACAATAAGATTTTCATTGTATCACGTGCACACAACTGTATATCTTTCTTTCCTAATTTTGTTGCAAAACAACTTTTCTTTTCTTTTCTTTTTTTTTTTTTTTTCTTTTCCATTTTTTTCCCATTTTCTCTCTTTACATGTTCATCTCATTTCAAACTCTCTTCTACAATATCAAAAATTTTAAGAAAAAAAAAAAATAATCTTACATCCATCGTCTTTTCTTTTTCAGTAAATACTATTTTGTGCTTTGTCTAACCTATGGGAAAGTCGTAAGCTGTATATATTTATATTATGATTCTTTGTAAAGAACACCTACAAAAAAAACCCATTCTCATCAATTAGAATAGAACAGTCTGAAAATCAACAACAAACAAGATAAGTTCTGTTATTTTACCGATGAAGGCAAACAGAACTGCTGATTTCAGAACATTGGAAAGAGAAGAAAGATTTAAAAACCCTCCAAAGGATAAATCTGCATACCCATTACTACAAGAAGCCGTGGAACCGCATGTTGGGTCGTTCAACGAATTGACCGATTCCACTACATCATTAGGGTTATTGAATCTAGGTGTCAAAGATTTAGGTTCAAGGATCGTTTATGATGGATCGAAATTAGTCAACTCTCAAGGTGAAGTGGATGCCATCAATCCAGATTACTTTGGTAACAAGTTATCCATCAAAGTGGAACAAGTTTCCCTAAACAAACCAATGTCAAACGACGGTGTTTCTAATGCATTGGAACGGAAAATTTATCCAGGTGAATCAAGACAAAGATTGAATTCATACAAGGGTAAATTGATGTTGAAACTGTCATGGACTATCAACGATGGAGAAGAAACCTTCAGTGAAGTTAGAGATTGTGGTTATGTTCCAATCATGTTACAATCCAACAGATGTCATTTGAATCAATTATCTCCTGCAGAACTGGTTCAAAAAAGAGAAGAGAGTGATGAACTAGGTGGGTATTTCATTGTTAATGGTATTGAAAAATTGATCAGAATGTTGATTGTTCAAAGAAGAAACCATCCAATGGCTATCATTAGACCAAGTTTTGCTAATAGAGGTGCTTCATACTCTCAATACGGTATTCAAATTAGATGTTGTAGACCAGATCAGACTTCTCAAACTAATGTTTTACATTATTTGACAGATGGTCAAGTCAATTTAAGATTTTCTTGGAGAAAAAATGAATATTTAGTTCCTATTGTCATGGTTCTAAAAGCCCTAACCGATTGTTCGGATAAAGAAATCTTTGATGGTATTGTTGGGTCAGATGTGGAAAACTCGTTTTTAACAGATAGATTGGAATTGTTGTTAAGATCGTTCAAGAAAAAATATCCACAATTGTTGAATAGAACACAAATCCTACAATATCTAGGTGAAAAATTTAGAATTGTTTTCCAAGCTCCACAAGGTATGAGTGATTACAACGTTGGTAACATGGTTTTGAACAGAATCATTTTGGTCCATCTAAACGACTATTCAAACTTGGAAAGCTCCGAGTATAAACCAGAAACAATGAGTTTGATGGCTAACAAAGATAAATCAAGATTGTTGCTTTTCATGATTAGAAAATTGTACAGTTTGTGTGCTGGTGAATGTTCTCCTGATAATCCAGATGCCACACAACATCAAGAAGTTCTATTAGGTGGGTTCCTATATGGTATGATTTTGAAAGAAAAATTTGAAGAATACTTGAATAACGTTGTTTTACAAATTCAATCTGATTTAAATAGAGGAATGGCTGTTAGTTTCAAGAGTAAAAAATACATGTCTAGAGTATTTATGAGAATCAACGAAAACATCGGTTCGAAATTACAATATTTCCTATCAACAGGTAATTTAGTGTCTCAATCCGGTTTGGATCTTCAACAAGTTTCGGGTTATACCGTTGTTGCAGAAAAAATTAATTTCTATAGATTTTTATCCCATTTCAGAATGGTTCATAGAGGTTCTTTCTTTGCTCAATTGAAAACCACTACTGTGAGAAAATTGTTGCCTGAATCATGGGGGTTCCTGTGTCCAGTCCATACTCCTGATGGGTCTCCATGTGGGTTGTTGAACCATTTTGCTCATAAATGTAAGATTTCCACGAGAGATTCTGATGTATCTCAAATTCCTTCGATTCTTTTCCAACTGGGTGTCATGCCTGCCAGTAATTTGATTGCTGCTGGTCCATCGATGTCTTGTGTTCAATTAGACGGTAAGATCATTGGTTGGACCACACACGAACAAGCCAAAATCGTTGCTGATACTTTGAGATTTTGGAAAGTGGAAAACCAAGGTTCTAACGGTATTCCGCTAGATTTGGAAATCGGTTATGTTCCACCTTCCACCAGAGGTCAATATCCAGGGTTGTTTATCTTTGGTGGTAGACAGAGAATGATGAGACCTGTTAAATACTTGCCATCCGACAAACTAGATATCGTTGGTCCATTTGAACAAGTCTACATGAACGTTGCCGTGACTCCACAAGAAATCACAAACAACGTCCACTCTCATGTGGAATACTCTCCAACAAACATCTTATCCATTTTGGCCAATTTGACACCATTTTCTGATTTCAACCAATCTCCAAGAAATATGTACCAATGCCAGATGGGTAAACAAACTATGGGTACACCAGGTGTTGCTCTAGTGCATAGAAGTGACAACAAACTGTACAGATTACAAACCGGTCAAACTCCAATCGTGAAGGCCAATCTATACGACGACTACGGGATGGATAACTTCCCTAACGGTATGAATGCCGTTGTTGCTGTTATCTCTTATACTTCCTATGATATGGATGATGCGATGATTATCAATAAATCTGCAGATGAAAGAGGTTTTGGATACGGTACCATGTACAAAGTGGAAAAAGTCGATCTTTCGCAGTCTAGAGGAAGAGGTGATCCAGTCACTCAACATTTCGGTTTCGGTGAAGACGAATGGCCAAAGGAATGGTTGAATTTCTTGGACGACGACGGTTTACCACATATCGGTGGTTTTGTCGAAGAAGGTGATCCAATCTGTGCATACTATGACGAAACTATTGGTAAAACTAAAATCAAAACATATCATAACTCAGAACCTGCCTACATTGAAGAAGTCAATTTGATCGGGGATGAAAGTAACAAATTCCAAGAGCTTCAATACGTTTCTATAAAATTCAGAATCAGAAGAGTTTCTCAAATTGGTGATAAATTTTCCTCCAGACATGGTCAAAAAGGTGTTTGTTCTAGAAAATGGCCAACTGTCGACATGCCATTTAGAGAAACTGGTATCCAACCAGATATCTTTATTAACCCACATGCTTTCCCTTCGAGAATGACCATTGGTATGTTTGTGGAGTCCTTAGCCGGGAAAGCCGGTTGTCTGCATGGTATCGCTCAAGATGCCACCCCATGGACGTACAGTGAAGACGATACACCTGCCGATTACTTTGGGGAACAACTAGCAAGCGCTGGTTACAATTATCACGGTAACGAACCTATGTACTCGGGTGCCACTGGTGAAGAACTAAGAGTGGATATATACGTTGGTGTTGTTTACTACCAAAGATTGAGACATATGGTTAACGATAAGTTCCAAGTCAGATCAACAGGTCCAGTCAACAGTTTGACCATGCAACCAGTGAAGGGTAGAAAGAGAGGTGGTGGTATCCGTGTGGGGGAAATGGAAAGAGATGCATTGATCGGTCACGGTACTGCATACTTGTTACAAGATCGTTTGTTGAACTGTTCAGATTACACACAAACTGCCATCTGTAGAGATTGTGGTGCCTTCTTGACAACACAAACAAGTGTTCCAAGAATTGGAGCCAAAGCTTCTATCAGATGTAGAAGATGTGCTGTCAAATTCCAAGACGCCAAAAAGATCATTGCCAAACAAGGAGAAAATATTTACATCGACGACTCCAACATATGGGAAGATGGCCAAGGTAACAAGTTTGTTGGTGGTGGTAACACTACCACGGTTGCCGTTCCATTTGTTTTGAAATACTTGGACTCTGAACTGTCCGCCATGGGTATCAGATTGAAATACAACGTAGCTCCTAAATAGATGAGCAAATAGATTATATAAAAAGAAATAGAGGATAATAAAGTGTATATTAATATTTAGCCGCACTAGAGTGTATCAAAAAAAAAAAAGATGTCTTAAAACGTATGTATAAGAACCGGTTTCATAGTACTAAATAAATTGCCTCTCGTTTACGCCGAATCCACAGAGTCAATTTTTTAGCCAAGTTGGCCGCACAATAGGGAAAACAAAACTAAACAAATGAATAATAAAAAAAAAATGCGCCTTCTAATTTAGAGAATTCAAGCAGAAACGTCCAGAGCAATTTAAAAAAAAAAAAAAAAAAGAAACATGATCTATCATTTTTTAGATGGAAAGTTACTACATAATAGAGTATATATCGCCATTAATGACTTGTAATCTTATTAATGTGAAAGGAATCAAACAACATAGAGCCAGCTAGATATAAAATTTTTGCTGCTCGAGAAAATAGAGAAACACAATCTTATACTCGAGATCAAAACCAAACTCAATTCGTTGTTTATTTGAAATATTGCTTTATTTTTCCCGCTATCGAAATCAATTATAAATATAAATGTCTGACAATCCGTTTTTATCTTCGAAAGATGGTGCTGAAACAGAATTGAACCAATTGGAAAATGTGGACTTCTCAAACACCAAACACAGTGCGTCTTTGAAATACTGCACGTATACAGTCGATGACACTATCAAAGAGTTCAATACTGACGGGACCAACGGTCTAAGCAGTAGCCACACCGTTGAGCAAAGAAGAAACGAGTATGGGTCCAATGAGTGCAAAGATGACGAGGAGAAAGAGTCGATCATTTTGCAGTTTTTAAAGACTTTCACTGGAGATCCTTTGATTCTTTTATTGATCGGTTCTGCCGTGATCAGTTTTATAATGGGGAACACAGAAGATGCTGTTAGTATTACACTGGCAATAGTGATTGTTGTTACTGTTGGATATGTGCAAGAATACAGATCCGAAAAAACTTTGGAAGCCTTGAATCAGTTGGTGCCTGCGGAATGCCACCTGGTTCGTAACGGTGCTTCGACCAACAACATTTTGGCCTCTTTACTAGTTCCTGGGGATTTGGTGTGTTTTAAAGTTGGTGACAGAATTCCTGCCGATGTCAGAATCATTGAAGATGTTGATTTGTGCATCAATGAGAGTAACTTGACTGGTGAAAATGAGCCTGTTTCCAAGTCCACAGAACCTGTGCAAACCAAATCCTTTGGAGAATCTCCGTCATTGGCTCAGAGAACTTCCATTGGTTATATGGGGACTTTGGTTACGGAAGGCCATGGGAAAGGTATTGTTATTGGTACAGGTAAAAACACAGCCTTTGGTGCTGTTTTTGAAATGATGAACTCTATTGAAAAGCCAAAGACTCCTTTGCAACAAGCCATGAATAAATTGGGCCAGGACTTGTCTTATGTTTCCTTTGTGTTGATTGGTTTGATTTGCTTAATTGGTATAATACAAGGAAGATCGTGGTTAGACATGTTTCAAATATCCGTGTCGTTAGCAGTTGCTGCTATTCCAGATGGGTTACCTATCATTGTGACTGTTACATTGGCGCTTGGTGTTTTGAGAATGGCCAACAAGAAAGCCATTGTCAGAAGATTACCTAGCGTGGAAACTTTAGGATCAGTCAATGTGATTTGCTCAGATAAAACCGGTACATTGACACAAAATCACATGACTGTTTCGAAGCTATTGGCTCTGGGCTCTATGGTCAACCAATCGCAGATTTTAGAGTTGGAAACCAATTCCATGAAATCTACAGCCAGTACAAACTTGAAAAACTATTTGTCCAGTGATGTGAAAGCGTTGTTGACAATCGGTAACATGTGTAACAATGCTGTTTTTTCTCAAGAAAAGTTTAAATTTATTGGTAATCCTACAGATGTTGCTCTTTTGGAACTTTTGAGTAGATTTGAGATGGAAGACAGCAGAAGTGGGAAAACTATTATCAAGGAAGTGCCATTCAATTCGGATAGAAAATTGATGGCTACTGGGTTTTCCACCTCTGGTGGATCGAAAAACGTTTTTTACATCAAAGGTGCTATTGAGAAGATTTTGGAAAAATCAACACATTACATGACCAAAGATGGCAAAACCGAGAAACTAAATTCTTCCATCAATGGGACTATTTTAGATGTTAGCAATTCTATGGCTGAAGAAGGATTGAGAGTCTTAGGGTTAGCACAAGCAGATGTTTCGAGCAAAAAGATTGTTGACTCTGATAAAGATTTGGATAACTTGACATTTGTTGGACTTGTTGGGATGAAGGATCCACCAAGAGCATCAGTGCACGAGGCTGTTGAGAAATTGTTGGAGGGTTCTGTTCATATCATCATGATCACGGGTGATGCACCAACCACAGCTGTTTCTATTGCCAGACAAGTTGGGATTCCTGTTTTCAACGAACAAGACAGTGTTTTAACTGGGGAAAAATTGGATCGTATGTCTGAAGATGAGTTGGCTGGGTGTATTGATCACGTCAACATTTTTGCCAGAGCCACTCCGCAACACAAATTGAACATTGTGAAAGCATTGCAGAAGAGGGGAGATGTTGTTGCGATGACTGGTGACGGTGTTAACGATGCACCTGCTTTGAAATTGGCCGATATTGGTGTTTCCATGGGGAAACTTGGTACAGATGTTGCTAAAGAAGCTTCGGATATGGTTTTAACCGATGATGATTTCAGTACTATATTGACTGCTATCGAAGAAGGTAAAGGTATTTTCAACAACATTCAAAATTTTTTAACTTTCCAATTATCCACATCTGTTGCTGCTTTATCCTTGGTTGCATTTTCGACAATATTCAATTTACCTAATCCATTGAATGCTATGCAAATTTTGTGGATCAATATTTTGATGGATGGTCCACCTGCTCAAAGTTTGGGAGTGGAACCTGTTGATCACGAAGTGATGAAGAAACCACCAAGAAAGAGAGACGAAAAGATTTTGAGCAGAGCTGTTTTCCAAAGGTTGTTGCTGAGTGCTGCTTGGATCATTGGTGGTACTATATTTGTTTTCATCAAGGAGATGAATGAAGACGGTGTGATTTCCAAAAGGGATACTACTATGACTTTTACATGTTTTGTTTTATTTGATATGTTTAATGCATTGGCATGTAGACACAGTACGAAATCTATTTTTGAGATTGGTATTTTCAAAAACAAAATGTTCAACTATGCTGTTGGGTTATCGTTATTGGGACAACTATGTGCTATTTATGTACCATTTGCACAATCTATTTTCAATACTGAAGCATTGAGTTTAGGAGATTTACTATTTTTGACATGTTTGAGTAGTACGGTTTTAATTTCTGATGAAGTCCGTAAGTACTTGACCAAAAAGAGAACTGGTTCCATGCCATTTGCGTACTCTCAAGTTTGATATAATAATGCGATTGTAATTTGTGTATATATATATATATATATATTAATATATTTTGTCATACAGGAATGATTTTAAATACTTGAACAAGAATATTTTTCATTGCCATGTAGTATTTTGTCAAATTTATATTATATTTCCCCTGAATCGTTTTGAAAAATTGTAAAAATTGAGAATTGAAAAGGTTAAGAATTTCCCTCATTTTCCCATCTGAGTTTTTCAATCTCATTTTGAAAAACCAAATATATGATAAAGATAAAATGATTTCCATATAAATGATGAACAAATCGGAAGAAACCGAGGAATCAGATGATGATGATGATGATGATGATGATGTCAATTTATTTTTGGAAAATCCCATTGAAATCAATTTCATAGTCAATATGGAAATGATTTTCACAGGAATGTATAACAATCTAATTAAAAATTGAAACACAGTAGTACATTCCAAGATTTGTGCTAAATAAACACTTTTAGCATTATATTTTGTAATAAATTTTTCAGCAAAAACGATTAATTCTCTTTTACCTGATATATTCAACTTAGTATAATTTTTAGTCAAATAGTTCAAACAATGAAACAACGAATATATAGTTGGTGATAGCAAAACACTATTTGGAATCAAAGTCAATGCTTTTTTATTTCCCATTGAAATAGCAATTAAAAGAATGATTACAGTTGTAATGAAATATTGGAAATTATCAATCTCTGTAATTTCTCTAGCTGTTTGTAAATTTAAGGAATACAATTTCTTCTTATCGAATTTTTTTTGATATTTAAAATATTGTAACAATACAATTCCATATGTAATCAACATACTTATCAAACATGCAATTTGATGATAATGTGGTCCAACAAAGTATAAGATATTGAAAGGAATTGAATAAAAAATAAAATGAATAACGGTTAAAAAATGTCCTAAAAACCAATAAAATTGTAAACTTTTGTAGATAGACGGTAATGATGTTTCAACATTTTTTTTATTATGTTGCTTGATTGTCTTCCTATTGTCATCACTGGGTTGTGCCATTGGTGTGTTTTACCTTTTTATTTTTTTTCCAGGTTAAATGATTACTGTTTTGTTTTTAAATTATTCAGAAGTTTTAAAAAGATTGATAGTTTTTCAAAAAGAGAGGAAAAAAAAAATAAATTGAAAATAAAACGTTTCTTTATCTCTCTCTCACATTCCCACTCTCATGCACACACACACACACACACTATCCTTATATTGAAAGAAACAGAGAGAGAGAGAAAGAAAAAATAAACAAAAAAGAGTGATTGATTAAAAATATTTTTTTTTTTTTTTTTTGTAGATCGTTCGTTATATATTACATACACACACACGCATTCACGTGATACACTGCTAATGAGTTAGTACTACTGCTTATTAAATTTCAAAGTATCTTGTAGTATACTATCCAACAACGTTGTTTTTGTTGAAGCATTACATACGAGAACAACCATGATTATAGGAACATTGACCTGTTTAGTAAGTTTCAATAGTGGATCAGTAACTTTATGGTGTATATAACAATCAAACTTGTTATACTGCACGTATTGTATATCTGGTGTATTGTTATCGTTTCTTCTAGGCATATGAGTAAACCTTTCAACTAGACTAATCAACCTTGTAATATCTAATCCATTGAACGCATATAGTAGATAGTTGATTTGTTCCTTTTCTGTATTTTCCAAGAGAATTTTTTCTAAATCTGTGTATTGTTGAGCGTTGTATATCTTTGGTGTCGATACGATTTCTTTAACAGTAAGAAAGTCATCATCATTAGATTTCTCTTTTAATTCATCGATATATTCTTTGTTGATATATTTCACCATCTCTTTATATAAATCATTATTTAGATGTTCTTGTGAAACTGCATTGTTGTATTCTTTCAAAGTTTTAACGTTTCCTGTGGTTTGACTCTTGGTATCCATCTTTCCCCCTTTATCTACGTATTCTTTCCTTTTCCTTTTTCCCTAATGAATCATACACATGTTTATACAAATTGTTCCATTCGACGTACCATAAGAGAGATGGGCTTTCATTATTTTTTTTCAATGTTTGTATAAGTGTTATTACTGGGAAATTGATGTGTCTGTTCACGTGACATTCCTTGTTTGTTTCATTCATCACAACGTTACCCTCACTCACTCCATACATACATACATATATATACATATTGTTTTTTTTATGTTTTTTTTCCTTCTTTCAACTTTTCCTCGGTTTTCATTTGTTCCAGATTTTAATACAATGATTACTAAACGCACAATGTATTACCTAATGAATAATATCTATTACGTATAATGTTCACTGTATAGAGAGTACTAAATTATGTCCCTTTTTTTCTCGTTATTATAATTTATTTATTTATTTATTTATTATTTTTAAGAACAGTAATTCCGAATACCGTTGAAGTATTACTTGATGATGATGCTGATGATGATGATGATGATGATGTAATACAATCAATGTGCTACTCCCCTAATATTCTATATACATAACCTCACTGTTAGGTCTTATTTCTATTATTATTACTAATACTACTGTGATGGTGATCATTTGATTATATGTTGTACTTGAATTTGTGCCTTTTTTTAATTTTTTTTATTTTTTTGTTTTTCTTCTCTCTTTTCCTATAAACGATTGTGTTTTTTAAGAATTATTTATATATAAGTGGGTAAAATGATGATGATGATGTATTTCTATGATTTGATTCATCAAAGAAAAAATTAAAAAAATATAGTGACAAAAAACCAATAAACATACAAACAATGTCATCATTTTACGATCTAAAAGCTGAAACGAGAAAGGGAGAAGATTTTGAATTTAAAGATTTAAAGGGGAAAGTAGTCATTGTTGTTAACACTGCTACTAAATGTGGATTAACTCAAAGTGGATTAAGTGGATTAGAAGAATTATATAAAAAATATAAAGATGAAGGTTTAGAAATTATTGGATTTCCTTGTAATCAATTT
This sequence comes from Hanseniaspora gamundiae, assembly GCA_003020785.1. NCBI lineage: Eukaryota > Fungi > Ascomycota > Saccharomycetes > Saccharomycodales > Saccharomycodaceae > Hanseniaspora > Hanseniaspora gamundiae. The sequence goes on from PTXO01000079.1 coordinate 30,225, forward strand.
GCCAATCAAAATCCATCTTCTGATGATGAAACTGCCAATATCTGTCTATTGAACTATGGAGTTACATTCCCATTGATGAAAAAAGTCGATGTTAACGGTTCTAATACACATCCTGTATATGAATATTTAAAAAATCAAAAATCTGGATTCTTAGGTTTGACTAGAATTAAATGGAATTTTACTAAATTTTTAATCGATACAGAAGGTAACGTTGTAGAGAGATATAGTCCTACAACTAATCCTAAAAAATTAGAGCCAATGATTAAAGAATTACTAGCAAAAAAAAAAACAGCAACAACAACAACAACAACAGCAACAGCAACACCACCAACAACAACACCACCACCACCAACAACAACAACTGATAAATGATCTATCTGTTTTGTGGTTTCTTCATAATAACTATTTATTACTTTCTTATTTAATTCTATATATTTTTAATATATAATAATGATTTCAACTAATTAAATATATTTTACCCTGTCTTTGTATTAAAAGAGAAGAAAAAAAATGAACTTATACATTTATTATACAAAAAAAAAAAAAAACCTCTTTTTTTTTTTTATTTATTATTACTTTATCCTCTTTTGCTTTTGATATCTTTTTTTTTTTTAATTTCGTAACGTTGATTATATACACACCCTCATTTCATGTTTATCTATCTCCTATTACTACTACTACTACTACTACTACTACTACTACTTCTTATGCTGTATAGATAGACAAATATACCAAAAAACCTTAACAAAGACAAGGAAAGATGAGTAACGAGTACGATTATTTGTTTAAACTATTATTGATTGGTGATTCTGGTGTTGGTAAATCATGTTTGTTATTGAGATTTGCAGATGATACATATACACAAGATTATATAAGTACAATTGGAGTTGATTTTAAAATTAAAACTATTGAATTAGAAAATAATAAAGTTGTTAAATTACAAATTTGGGATACTGCTGGACAAGAAAGATTTAGAACAATCACATCATCATACTATAGAGGTGCACATGGTATTATCATTGTTTATGATGTAACAGATTTAGAAAGTTTTAATAATGTTAAAACATGGTTACAAGAAATTGATAGATATGGTAATTCTGGAGTATTAAAATTATTAGTAGGTAATAAAAATGATTTAACAGAACAAAAAGTTGTTGAACATGATGTAGCTGCACAGTTTGCAGCTGGTTTAAATCTAACATTGATTGAAACAAGTGCTTTGAATAGCGAACATGTAGAAGAAGCCTTTGTTACTATGGCTAAACAGATTAAAGAAAATATGGATAAGAATGGTGGTTCTAACGATAATTCTGCTAATAATTCTGGTAATAACAACAACAACAACAACAACAATAATAATAACTCTAATGGTAACAATGTCAATTTAAACAATGGTAAATCTTTGACAGGTGCAGCAACAAGTAACTGTTGTTAATAAGTTTCTCTTTTTTTATTGGATATATATATATATATTTCAAAATTAGCTATACATATATTATTATATTATATTTTATACGTAATTAACAAACATCTCAACGATATTGATATTTTTTCTGTTTTTTTTGTAATTTTTGTTGTCTTTTTGATAATTCTTCACCATTTGTTCCTGTAGAAGTATTGTTACTACCTGGTGTTACAGGTTTATTCTTTGATGGATAGTATTTCTCTTTTAATAGAAATAACTTATAACCAACATATAACAGACTAATAGTTATAACTAAAATCCATAAACTTGAATTTTTGAAAAAAAAATAACCTAAATTACCTAAACAACTTAGATATAGGAAATCCATTAAATATTCATATGGAGTGGACTTGAAACTATCACTTTGAGTAAGATCTATTCCCGAATCAGTTAAAGAATCAACTTTGAAAAAAATACCTATAATTGTAATTGGAATAATATTGACTAAATAAAATCCAAATAATTTGTATCTCAATACCAATGTACATATGAAAATAGCATAGTATACAGTTTTCAAATTCTTGATGAATTTGTAATTGTTGTTGTATATTTTTTTACCGGATTTACCTGCCATTCTTTTTTCGTCTTGAGGCCTTTGTCTTCTTTCCTAAAAATCAAATAATTATTGCTTCTAATCGAACTTGAAATTATTCATCATCGTTTAAACAACCTGAACTTTTCGTTCTTAGATGGAAGAGAGAGAGAGAGAGAGAGAGACAACAAGTTTGGTGACCCGCACTTCAACATCAAAGCACGTGATTGAATCAACTTGATCAAGAAGTTACCCTCTTGTTTTGTTAAAAAAAACAAATAACAACTAAACAATACACGTTGTCTGTCTGTCTCTGTCGTGTAACAATAGCAATGTCCCAATACGGTAGCATGAGTAAACAAACCTGTACTAAGAAATCAACGTAACAAGTCACATCATACATACTTTATTTTTTATTTTTTTTCCCCCTTTACATTTTGCAATCTCTCTGTATTGACCGTATAACACTACATTTTATTATTGCTACTACTATTAATAATCTTCTTCATTCACTCTTTCAATTCTCTATTTTTTTGCTATTTGATTTCTTCAAAGTGTTTGTTATTTGTTTAACACTTGTAATGTATATATATATATATATACCTCAATTAAATGATTTGTTGTTCAGAATTTATGATTAGATAGATTGATATTATATATATTAATAGCAATTTATTATTTCTATTATTATTGGTAATGTTGAGTCAATGTTGATTGGGTGGCTTTATATTTTCTTAATTGAGGAGTTGAATTTCGGATTGTTGTGTTGATTTAGATTCTTTGATCTGATCTATGATTGTATATATACATGCATGTTCTACTGGACTTTCTTTCCCTTGTTTAAGTCATAAGAAATAAAGAAAGAAAGAACCAGGTTCAACGAACAACAAAACACTAATATAATATATAATAAATGGATTCTGGTATGTTTTAATTATTACTATCATACAATCATTACACGATTATCTATCAGATGGTAGAATTGAGGGTTTGTTGCAAGTTTGATTACATTGTGGTTGTTATTTATTTACTATATGTTCATGTGTGTGTGTTTCTTTTTATTTCAAAATCAATTGATCAGAAAAACGAATTGGCTTATGGATGCAAGAAAGTGCACTAGCATTGTGGAAGAATATACACATTTGATTGTTGATTTGTCTATTCCACTTCAAATCAAGAAAAAATATGGTTTTAACACAGGTTTCACATTGAAGGGGTGGCGTTCTTTGAAATTTTTTTTGCAAAGAAAAAAACCATTGGGAAAATTTTTTCCTCTCTTCTTCTTTTTTTTTGTTTTTTTGATTTCTTCAAGAAATTTTTTGAAAAGAAAAGCAAACACGTGACAGCACAAATAATAACGACACAACGAGATAATCAATATTTGGAAAACACTGTCAATTGGATAAATCAATGAAAAACCTCCTTTTTTTTCAATTTACTAACAAAATTAATAATAATACATAACATTATATTGTTTGTTCATGATAAATCCACTATTATACATATACCATACGGTATGTTGTGTATAGTATTGATTGACAATTAACAAAATACAATGCAATACTCAATTTAATAACAGAAGTTGCAGCTTTAGTCATTGATAACGGTTCCGGTATGTGTAAAGCCGGTTTTGCTGGGGATGATGCTCCAAGAGCCGTCTTCCCAAGTATTGTTGGTAGACCAAGACACCAAGGTATCATGGTTGGTATGGGTCAAAAAGATTCTTATGTTGGTGATGAAGCCCAATCCAAAAGAGGTATCTTAACTTTGAGATATCCAATTGAACATGGTATTGTTACCAACTGGGATGATATGGAAAAAATCTGGCATCATACTTTCTACAACGAATTGAGAGTTGCCCCAGAAGAACATCCAGTTCTTTTAACAGAAGCTCCAATGAATCCAAAATCTAACAGAGAAAAAATGACTCAAATCATGTTTGAAACTTTCAACGTTCCAGCCTTTTACGTTTCTATCCAAGCTGTTTTATCTTTATACTCTTCTGGTAGAACCACTGGTATTGTTTTGGATTCCGGTGATGGTGTTACCCACATTGTTCCAATCTATGCTGGTTTCTCCTTACCTCACGGTATTTCCAGAATTGATTTGGCCGGTAGAGATTTGACTGATTATTTGATGAAAATCTTGGCTGAAAGAGGTTACTCTTTTACCACTACTGCTGAAAGAGAAATTGTTAGAGATATTAAAGAAAAATTATGTTACGTTGCTTTGGATTTCGAACAAGAAATGCAAACTGCTGCTCAATCTTCTTCTATTGAAAAATCTTACGAATTACCAGATGGTCAAGTCATTACTATCGGTAACGAAAGATTCAGAGCTGCTGAAGCTTTATTCAACCCATCTCTAGTTGGTTTAGAATCTGCCGGTATTGACCAAACCACTTATAACTCTATTATCAAGTGTGATGTTGATGTTATAAAAGAATTGTACGGTAACATTGTTATGTCTGGTGGTACTACTATGTTCCCAGGTATTGCTGAAAGAATGCAAAAAGAAATCACCTCTTTGGCTCCATCTTCTATGAAAGTTAAAATCATTGCTCCTCCTGAAAGAAAATACTCTGTCTGGATTGGTGGTTCTATTTTGGCTTCTTTGACCACTTTCCAACAAATGTGGATCTCAAAACAAGAATACGACGAAAGTGGTCCATCTATTGTTCACCACAAATGTTTCTAATCTGTTTAAGAAAGATGAAATATATCAACAACAGTTTAAAAAACAAAAACAAAAACAAAACAAAACATATACGCTCATATTGACCTTTATTACATATATTTTCTTCAATCTTAATTGAACTATAATCTCCATAAAGAATGTATTATCATTTATATCTTTGCCATTATGTAGTTTATCATTCTAAGTAAGAGTATGTAAGAATGTTATTATAATATAGATACATACATTTTTTTTTTGATTGTGTGTTGTGTAAAGGTAAATGCCGGGTGGCTGTTTGTTCTTACGCTTTTTCTTCTTCTTCTTCTTCTTCTTCTTCTTCCTCATATTTCTTTTTCTTTTATTTTTTTTTCACGAGATACAGCAAAATATATGAGTAATAGAAAAACGATGATGTAAGGGTCGATCCACTCATGGGAGTTACTCTTGTATATAGCCATAAAAGAGGAAAGGAGTATATATAAATGAACTATATAAGACAAGCAGTACGGAAATACAGCATGGAACATTCATTGACGTCGATTGTGTTTGACACGAAAATCTTGAAAGTTAATCCAAACCATATAAAATTTGCACCTGATGCACATATAACGGGGGAATTACCCATTATTGAAGATCAAGAAACTTTGAAAAATTTGCAAGAAGCGGTATCGTATTTGACTTATACAGAGTACAACGTTGCGTTTCCTACAGAAACCGTGTACGGGCTTGGTGGGTCCTCACTGAGCGATGCGTCTATTCTGAACATATACAAGGCCAAAAACAGACCGAGTGATAACCCATTAATCACGCACATTTCGTCCCTAGACCAATTGAACAGGGTCATATACCATAACAAAAAGCCCGGCATCACAAATGGTGTTGCAAAACCACACCAGTGGAGTTGCATTCCAGCACAGTACCATAAACTTGTCGCAAGCCTATGGCCAGGCCCATTGACGATTCTTCTACCTGTGCCTGAACACTTGCCTCACAGTGATAACCTTTCCAAATTGACGTTTGCAGGACAGCCTACGTTTGCAGTGAGGCTACCGAGCCATCCAGTGGCAAGAGCATTGATCGCGATGAGCGACTTGCCTATTGCAGCACCAAGCGCCAACACTTCCACGAAACCAAGTCCTACAACAGCAAAACACGTTTTCCAAGATTTACAAGGGAAGATCCCGGTCATACTAGACGGCGGTGACTGTTCTGTTGGAGTGGAGAGCAGTGTCATTGACTGTGTGACTTCTCCGCGTGAATTTATCTTGTTGAGACCCGGCGGATTCACTCTAGAAGAGATCAGTAAAATGAGTGACGTTCCGTTGGACTCTATCAAAGTAGAGTGTGTTTTGCAGAATAAAGATAACAATGTGCGTACTCCAGGTATGAAATACAAGCATTACTCGCCCAGTTGCAAAGTTTACCTTTTCGTTCCTGTTGAAAGAAACGGTGCTTCCAATGCAGAAGAAATAACACAAAAGGAAATTATGCAACAAGTGTCCACCATATGTAACGCAAGTGACACACCTGTGGGGAAGATTGCTATTCTAACATCGTTTAAGTTTGACGAGCAACTGTTGAGAAAAGCTGACCCAAAGTTGTGTGGCGAAAAAACAGTTATTTTCCAGAATTTAGGCTCCACTGGACTGGAAATTCAAAGAAACATCTTCAAGCATCTAAGAGACTTGGACGAATCTGATCATGTGGATGCAATTTTCATAGAGGGTGTTCCTGAAAGAGACGAGGGGCTAGCTATCATGAATAGATTAAACAAGTCCTCTGGAGGTAACACAATCCCCTTTTATGTGTAAGGGACTATAGAATAAGTAATAACCGTAAAGACTTTTTTCATTTTTTATTATTTTTTTTATTTTTATTTTTATAACCTACAAAAAACTGAAGAAAAATAAATATCTATATATGAATTGCTCAGAGTGTTAAAGCGTTTATAAAGGTAATGGGAAAGAACCAGCCCATTCACCGATTTCTCTTTTCATGGTTTCTAGTTCTTCGTGACCTTCATCAACTTTGTTTTTGAAATCTTTCAATTTGTTAGCATCTTTTGGTAAGGCTTTTTGCAAATCAATGGCAAAAGTGACGGCTCTGTCAATGTATTCGGCAACTTTTTTGAAATCTTCTTCAGACATACCTCTGGTGGTCATGGAAGGAGTACCAACTCTGATACCACCTGGAACAATAGCTGATTTGTTAGTGTCGTGGGCAATGGAGTTTTTGTTCAAAGTGATGTTAGCTTTTTCACAAACATATTCGACTCTGGCACCATCGGTACCTTTTTCTCTTAGAGCAACCAAGACCATATGGGAGTCGGTACCGTCGGAAACCAATTTGTAACCTTTGGCTTTGAATTCCTTTTCCAAGACTTTGGCGTTTTTCAAAACTTGCAATTGGTATTCTTTGAATTCTGGGGTAGCAGCTTGTTTCAAAGCAGTGGCTAGAGCAGAAATGGTGTGGTTAGCTGGACCACCTTGGTGACCTGGGAAAACAGAAAAGTTGATTGGGTTTTCCAAATCGTAGTTGATGGCGTCACCGTTTTTCTTGTGGGATCTGACACCTCTTCTGAAGAAGATCATGGCACCTCTTGGACCTCTCAAAGATTTGTGGGAGGTGGTGGTGACAATATCGGTGTATTCGAAAGGAGATGGAATAACACCAGCGGCGACCAAACCGGAAATGTGGGCCATGTCGACCATCAAGTAGGCATCGACTTTGTCGGCGATTTCTCTCATTCTTTTGTAGTCGATCAATCTACAGTAAGCAGAAGTACCGGCAACTAAGATTTTTGGTCTATACAAGATAGCATTGGCTTCCAAAGTATCGTAATCGATTAAACCGGTTTTTGGGTCAACTCTGTATGGAAGAGATTCGAAATAGGTGGAGACAGCAGAAATTTTTCTGTTTTCAGTTTGGTAACCGTGGGACAAGTGACCACCATCTGGTAGGTACAAACCCATCAATCTTTCGTGAGGTTTCATCAAAGCTTGGTAAACTTCCATGTTGGCTGGAGAACCACTCAATGGTTGGACGTTGACACCCCATCTGTCTGGAGTGACGGAAAAGGCTTTCAAAGCTCTTTCTTGACACAAGATTTCCATTTTGTCGATCCATTGACAAGAACAGTAGTATCTGGCACCTGGGTAACCTTCAGAGTATTTGTTACACATTGGTGTACCTAAACAGTCCAAGACGGCAGAGGTGGTGGCATTTTCAGAGGCAATCTAATTGATAGAGTGTTTTTGTCTGTCAATTTCCCCTTGTATGATGCTTTCGACTTCAGGGTCGGTTTCGTGTAGAGACCCGGTGGTCATTTTCAAGTGAGTGTTGGATAGAGCGTAGTGAGACATATTGGTTGTGATGTTGATGGTTTGTTGTTTCTTCTATTGCTAGTTAGAGAATAGGTTAAATTGAGGGGAAATAGAGAAGCTAATGAATATCGAATAATTGACGCCTATTATATACAAAGGTCCTCCCATGACTCAAAAACAAATATCACATCGTGCAGTTAATGATATCCCACCTGCCTAATTTAAAATCACATATGAAAAAGATGATCTATATTAGGTAAATCGAGAAGTCAAAAAAAAAAAAAAAAAGGTAAAAATTGGCGTAGGAATTGAAATAAATTTGTATAAAAAAATGACTGAAAAGAGAAAAGCTTCATACAGGTTTATGGGTGAAGTCACGTTTTTGAAGCGCATTTGATGAAGTCAGGAAAAATAGTTTACTGCGTTTCCACAAATTATCGGTATTTGTGACTGGGCACTTTGCAAGAAGTCAGAAAGATGATGATGATGATGATGAGATAACTAAAATAAATATGTACTTGTGCGAATATGTAAAGCGAGTGTTATATCTGAACTGCAGTATATATCTTAAGTCAAGTTCAAAGGGTCTCCGCTAGACTGATTGAACTGTAACCTGTTTTATTTTCCAAAAGATCAACGTTTTCGATATTTTTCTTCATGATAGACAAAAAGGTATCCAACTCTACATGGTTGTTGTTAACGAAATCGTTCAAAATATGTAGAGACATGTGTCCAATTCTAAAATATTCTATTTCAATTTTATTTGAAGTTTTAATTTTGATATGTTTGATCAAAGGACCAGCCAATTCAATTTTAAAATTCTTGGCACAATACTTGATCAATGCATCGACATTTCTGTATAAAACACAGGTTAAACCATGTGCAGCATGTGATGGATCGTTTTCATTCAATAATTCCAATTCAAAGATATCGCGAACTTTGGATTTGATATAGTCCGACACATTTGCAAAATCTTGACATCTCTTGTCTATTCCGTAATCCAATATTTCATCTAGCGAAACGTCTAGTGCATGGATCAACTGTGTAGGAGGTGTAGCAAAATACATTGGTTTTTCGTGATGGTTCGAGTCGTTGTTGTTACTCTCTTCACCCATATAGTAGTCATCTTCATCCATGTAGTATTCGTACGACTCCCATATAGGAAACCATTTATACTAATTGGTATAGTAACCTTTGATGTGTGGATTGATATCTTCTTCTCTCAAATAATCAACAACTTTTTTACTTATAAACCCAACAAGCAAACCAGGAGGACATCCCAATGCTTTTTGAGAAGCAGTGAAAAGGAAATCAATTTCCAAAATGTTCAAATCAATCAATTCACAACCCATTGAAGAAACACAATCAACTGCAATAAAGGCGTTTCCAGAATGTTTTTTAATAAATGGAATCAAATCGTATAAATCTAATAAAACTCCAGTAGACGTATCCACGTGAGTAATAGTAATACACTGGTAGTTATTTGAACTCAATAGATATTTCAATTCGTTCAAATTGAATTTAGCCGTCCCCGTTGGACAGTACAATATATCTATTTCACTATTGATCAAATTATAATTTTTACCATCTTTGAAATCAGGAAAGTAAAGTTTTAAACATTTGTATATGGATTCACTAAAATAACCAGTAGACAAAACCAATGCTTTTTTATTAGCTTTAGAAATGTATGGTTTTTCCACTAGTAAATTTGTAGCAATTAGATCAAACCCCAAAGTCCCTGATCCACTCATGACAAAGGCTTGGTATGGTTTGTCCTGTTTATTTTGTAAAGTATCATGGTGATTGTATTTGTAATCCAATTTGACCAACTTGTATAGTTTTTGTAAAACATGTTTAAAAGTCATGCTAAAATTCGAACCCATATGGTTTTCGGAAGCGGTCCCATTTGCTTGTTGAACAGATTCGCTCAATGAAATGGGTCCTGGAATGTATAGAGTTTCGTTTTGTCTCTGTTTCTTAAAACTTGAAGTTGAAGAAACGTGTTTTTGTAAATTCAGGTGTTGTTGGTTAAATGAGTCCTTCTTGGAAAACTGTTCTTGAATGTCCATTGGGACATCCACTATTTTTTGTTCAGAGTTTTCTACAGGCATTGTCTTGTGTGTGGGTAGTTTTGATTTTATTTGTTGATTGGAATGAACATATTTAAATCAACTAATTACAAGTAGTTGTGCAATATACCATTTATTTATATATAAACAATCTGTTCAAATCAACCAATAAGAATATCATTTATTTTTTCCACCTGGAATCAAAGACAGGGGAAACGTGTTTCGGCAATAGCAATAAATAATAAAATGTCATGCATCTTTAAAGATAAGAGTATTTGTCTACCACTATTATTATTATTATCATCATCATTATCATTAAGAAATAAACAATAACATTGCGTCACACACTATTTTTCCATTCGCCTACCCCTTATTTTTCTTTTTCCGTTTTTCTTTCCTGTTTTTGTTTTTTTTTCTCTACACTTCTAGTCATAATTTATCCGATTAGAGTAGAATAATAGAAGAGAGAGAGAGAGAAGAGAGAGAAAAAAAAACAAGGTAAACGATAATATGTGGGGTTGGTTGCAAGAGGAGAAGGAGAAGGACAAAGAAGGAATAATGTGATTAAGAAAACAATTACTACCCGTGTTTCCCCTGGTTATTTTTTCTTTCTTCTTGATTATATTTCGTTCCTCCTCCTCCTCATCCTCTTCCTCCTCCTACATAAAATAAAATATGTTTTTCTTTTTCTTTTCGTCGTAGTCTGAATAATCGGACTTGTAATTCCAATCCTCTAGTACCAACTCAAGACTATCCCTTTCTGTATTTAGAATTTGTATTAAGAATATATATATATAAAGACAAAGACAAAAAAACATATAAACTTATGGGGTATACACATGTATATGATACACTCTACATAGTTAAAAAAAGAACCCTATATAAACCTTTAATAATGTACAATGAAGATCAATCAATAATAATAATAATAATAATGATGGTAATGATGATGATAACAAACATGTATGTATAGTACGGTATGATATTAACAACATAACAAAATGTAAACCAGAGAACAACAATCTTGACAAGTAAGAAGTAGTAGTAATAATATTAGTGAGGATGAATAGCATATATTTATCAGTCGCATTGTCTTAAACGTATTGCGCCACAGGTATAAATATACACCAAACTCCTAATATAATTTCTCTCTTTTTTCTTCTTCTTTGTATTTAAAAACCCATTGTTCAATTGGGTGTGTATGTCGTATGTTAATAGTATCATATCGTAATAACACAACATTTCAAATTATAATTTATATTAAAAAGTGATAAAATCATCAATTAATAAATTATTAGTTGTGTACAAATTATCGTTGTTAGTATTATTATTTTTAGTATTGTTGTTGTTGTTATTGCAGTCATTGTCGATATCGATAAATAATGATGAGTTATCATTGTTACCACTAATAATACTATTACTATTTTGGAAAGAAGAAGAATTCGTTAGGGATATTTGCGCTGCTGGCAAAAAAAGATATAATTATTTCAATAAATAGATAAAATAAAATAAAATGAAAAAAAAAAAAACATTTGTGTTAGAGAGAGAGAGAAAGATGTTGATGATATTGTGGAAGGAAAGGAAATCATCAACTTATTAAATCTGGATATTAATACATGACATAAATATATCACATTTCTCATCTCAATTTTTTTTCTATTTTATTTTATTTTATTTATTTTGTTATTGAAAAAAAATAATTTAATATAATTTAGTTATCACTGCTGGATAACGCTCAATATCAAATTCTTCTTCATTTTCTTGTTTAATAGTAGTAGTAGTAGTAGTAGTAGTAGTAGTATCGAGGTCTTGTAAATAATCTATAATATCTAAATCAATAGTATTATTAGTATTATTCAAATTATTATTATTACTGGTAGTAGTAATAATATGGTTAAAAGATGCTGTGTCCAAGACAGGAGAATTGAAAACAGAATTAGAATTTAAAGAGTTAGGTGTTAAAACATCACAAACACTACTGTTACTACTATTTTCATCTTCATCATCGTCTTCTTTTTTAATTTTTTTGTTATCAGAAGAAGAAGATGATGCAGAAGATGATGTAATAGTAAACAGTTCATCATCTATATCAATATTTTGATCAACAATATTGTTTAGTTCAGATTGTAATCTCAACACATCGCTATTTTCACTCAAAGTTGGAATATTCAAATTTTCAATTTTACTCAATAGTTCCATCATTTTAGAACATTTTAAATTTAAATATTTCAACTGAACTCTTTTACGTTCTCTTGATTTATGTGCTGCTTTTCTATTTCTTAAAATTCTTTCAATTCTTCTCTGTTCTTTCTCTTCAACAGTCTTGGCTCTTTTTCTTGGAGGTAATGTAGATTTAAAATCTTTTGGTATAATGTTTATAACTTGTTCTGTATTCATTTTTTTTTCTTCTTTCTTGTTTGTAGTGGTTGTTGGTATTATAATAATATCTGTATAATAAGTGTTGTTAAATGATTTCCTTTCCTTGGTTCTTTTCTGCCATATCTTTAACTATATAATATATAATTATAACCGTAGAAGCCTTCAAATCAACCATTGTTATGAAAATCATACTGTTTTAAAAATATCACTTGAATATACTCTATATATATATACTGGAAAAAAGAACAACGCATCAAAAAAACAAATCAAATTTTTTTTTTTTTTTTCTCCACTTCACTTCCTTCTTTTTTTCTCTATATATTAAACATAAATATATATCTATAAATAATTAGTTGTTATTTATTTCCTAATTGAGTATATAATTTCACAATTCATACTTAACCATCTCTAAGAATAACCGTACAAGACGTGTTTCACGTTTACAATTTGTATTGAATCGATTTTTTTTTGAAACTTTATTCTCTCTCTTTCTTTCTCTCTTCTTTTCTTCTTTTTATCGATCATATAATATAATATAATATGACTGTACGGTGATAATGTTCTATGTCAACAAACACATTCCATTACATTCTATCGTATCATCTACGATTAATGTCAGAAGATGGAGTCATAAAATATATCATTATTATTATTATTATCAACACTGCGTAAATATATATGATAAAGAAACATGTTTCATACGATTATCCGTGTACTCCTTCTACACGTGTTTCTCAGATAGTTGCTGAAACAGAGTCCTATACAAGGATTATAAAGGAAAATGAGTCCCGAGTTATATATATATTTTCTGTTTGTTTTTCTTTCTTTTTTAATTTACTCGTTGCATGATTTTTGAGGTTGATGGTTTTCTTGATTAACAATGGTCGGGTTGGAGGTTTTTTTTTTTTGCAGAACACCCTTTTTTTTTTTTTTTTTTTTTTTTTTTTTCTCCATTTTTCATTAATCGTTGCTTTTT
>PTXO01000008.1:0-89862 GCA_003020785.1 Hanseniaspora gamundiae
TTTTTTTTTTTTTTTTTTTTTTTTGTTCATCTCTCCATGTCCTGGAAAAAAAGACCACACCATAAAAATACCCCGGTATGAATATACTGATGCACTTTAGTAATTGCAATGACATAGATCTACTGCCTGCCGATCTTCATCTCTCTCTCTCTCTCTCTCTCTCTATACATATATATATATCACCAAAACAAGGCCAAAAAGTAAATAAGAAACATCAGTATGAATGACAGTGATGGAGGTAGAGAATCTTCTTTGGGAAGTATGACACAGGACTAAATACGAAATATTGAACAAATGGCTTTAAATGATATGAACACTAGTACTACTACTACTACTACTACCACCAATAATAATAATAACACTCAAAGAGACCAGGGTACGCAAAATGAAGTTGTAATCATACATCATCACCACCATCATCACCACCATACTTCTTCCACTACTATTAATAACACTTCGACCACCACAGGTAACAACACACAACAGAGACAGGCAAATAACAAACAGCACAACAAGAGCTCAAACTCTCCCACATCGTCATCGACTCCATCAGAATCATCATTGGTTTTACAAAATAATACCACCAGCAGTAGTACGAACAGCAATAACACAGATATCACATATCTATCGTTGAGGAAACTAAGTCTACAGAACCTAAATGCAGTTCAACATTTTGCATTGGCTATATGTAGAGATATTTCATTTGTGTTGCCGGTGTTGGGATTCATTCAATCGATAAACAAGGCTTGGTCACTAAATGTAAATACATTCCAGAAAAATATCATTTCTTCATCACTATCTGGTGATAATGCGGAAGATGCCTATTTGGATTTTTACAAAATCCTATTTTATATTCAACAACAAGATACAAAATCTCTTTACCTGACATTTCAAAAATTTTGGAACTACCAGTACCATAATAACTCATACATGATTATTAATCCAATAAAATATTTTTACAACAACAACAACAACAGCCATAACCAGAGTACAGCAACTACTACTGATACCACCACATCTCTACTGTCCACACTTTCTGCAAGTCCCATATCCACTGCCCTATCAAACATTACTGGATCTATTCTGGGCAATACCACCAATGCATCATCATCATCATCACATTCTTCAAATAGCACTACTGTTCCGTTGATAAGGCAGTCGTATCTTTCTTCGATTATTAGGGCAAGATCCAGTGAATACCTACTTTGCGCACTTTGGTGTGTGGTATCTCTTTACCTCACGTACGTGACACTTGACGCTTTGATGGTTAGATGGATTACTAAATACAGCATTTCTGCTGCTATACTAAGAATGTTCTCGATAAGTTTGTTGTTGATTATCATTGAGCAATTCTTAATTTCTTCATTGACATACGCTGAAAATAACAATTACAACAGCAACGAGTTCATTTTGCATACGTGGATTCTCATAAGTTGCATATTGACCGGTGTGTACATCTGGCAAAGTTTTTGGACGTCTTTCTTGCAACAGCAGAGAAGCAACATAAGAAAGAAAGACTCAAACACAACTACTTTACAATTTTGGAAATATACTTTGAAAAAACACCTAGATCTGTATAATATCATTGTGTTTGCAGTTGTACCCGTTGGGATTGCCAGTTTTATCACAATGGTCATCTTACTAAGAAACTTGGTCATTCAGAGAATGGACGTTGAGCAATTGGAGAAAATATGGTTCCAAATAAATAGTGATTTGTAATATCGGTTTATATCTGTCTGATTTCATCTTTTTTCAAAATTATATATCAAGTTAGGTCTTTTAGGAACGTTTTGCTTTTCTTGATCTGTGCGATTGTCGGTTGCGCGTCTGTTGAATTGATAGTTTTTGAAGAAAGAAGAAAGGAAAGAAAGAAGAAAAAAAAAAAAAATGTTCATCAATCCTTCAATGGATATGATATTTTACAACAGGCACAGAAAGAAATCCAACAACTCTACACACTCAAAAGACCACCGCACAATAGATAATGGTTGTTTATATTCTAGGTAAACCTTTCAAAGGGAAGGTACTGATCACATACGGATTGGCGTCCAAGTTTTTTGGTGTCGGTTTCAAAACAGCAGAACAAGTCTGCTCTAAATTGGGGTTCTATCCCTCCATGAGAATGCATCAGTTGAATGAACCGCAAATCATGGATATCACTAAGGAACTGTCGACTTTGACCATCGAAAACGATTTGAAATCACAAATATTGGCCAATATATCTTTGAAAAGACAGATTGGTTCCTATGCCGGTATCAGACATTCCTTAAACTTGCCTGTTAGAGGTCAAAGAACAAGAAACAATGCTTCAACTGCAAGAAAACTAAATAGAATTGATAGAAAATTCAACTAGGCCTTAAAAATGTAATATAGAAAAAAAGTGAGGAAGAAAAGAGAAAACAAAAATGGGGTAAATCTGTTGGTGGAAATACCTTTTTGTAAATAGTGTTCAAAATGTGTACGTACATATGTGTTTTTTTATAAAAAATTATAATTCATAGTCTTTATTGAATGATTTCCAGTCTTTCAATTCCATTAGGTGTCTCATCGTGGGTCTGCCGTGTGGGCAATTCCAAGGTTTGTCCAATCCACTCAAGTTGTAGACAACTTTTTCCATTGTTTTCATGTTTAACGGTTTCCCAATCATAATGCTCATTCTGCAAGCCCTCATCGCAAACATTGCTCTGATTTTGGAACATCTGATTGCAGTGTTTGAGTGATTGGGAGAATTTTTGATCAAATGCACCAACTCGTAAAAATCGTCAAATGAAAACTGCGTCTTTTTGGAAAATGGCAAGCACGATATAGAAATCTGACCTGTATATTGACCATTATCAGTGGAGGAGCTCAGGTCATCGGTGTCTGCCTGATCATTTTTGTTTATCTTCAATTTGAAGCCGTTTAACTCAAACGTTTTCAAGTTTTCCAATACTATTAGCTCATCAATAACACTTAGTTCCATCATTTTGGGCTGAATCAAAGATTGAGACTTAAAAATCGTATTTTTTTGTAGATTTTCAAAATTGTACTTTTCATCACTTGCGTGTTGATCAACAATAAACAAGTCATGCTTCCCCTTGTCTGTTTTCCGCATGCATATGATGAACCCCAGATTGAATTGTCCGACAACTTTCATTTTCGTAAAATCAGATTTAGATACCGTCAACGTCAAATACTGCTCACCTTCTTCTTTACTGGCTATCTTTTCGTTTTTATTGAATAAAGATACGTGCTTTTGCTTAAAAAAATCAGAATGCTCCTTGTATTTTTCAAGAATGGTTTCAACATCTACGCTGACTTGTCTTTCGTACGTGTACAACTTTGACAACTCTAAGACCGAAGGAAGTGGTCTTGTAACTGAAGCATTACTCTGCGCTTGAGAGACTCTTTCATTTATTTCACGAGGTGCTGTATCAATGAAATCGATGGAATCTTCTGAAAACTCTTCCTCGTTTTCTACTTCTACTGATGCATCTGCAATGGCAACATCTTCTGCAAGTACTGCAATTTTCTTTGGAGACGCTTTTCTGGCACCTGAATGAGAGGTACTGATTGTTTCAACAACACGGGTTCCGTCAACATCAATTACAAGATTGTCTTCTTCAGACATGTCTTCGTCGCTGGATATTTCACCGGAGTTACCGTGGCTTGAGCAGTGGTCCTGACAGCTCCCTTCGACTTCTTGCGTATGAGCAAATGAATCAATTCTTGTTTGAAAACCCTTTGCAGAAAACACAGGGATCCCAGGAGTGACTAAAGTTTTTTGGGGAAACGGTTTTTTGGGTGAGATATTTCTCGTGTGTCTTATTGGCTGTAGTATTTCTATTTTTCTTAGTTTTCTATGAGGAAGGGTATCATCATTCCCTTTTGGCTGAGTTTCTTCTACGTCACTGGACTCATCGGAGTTTTCTTCTTCGTCTTCTTCTTCTTCTTCTTCATTTTCCACTTCTCCCTCGTTTTCTTCTTCTTTGTCTTTTGGTGAGCTGCTATGCTCACTATCCGAATACTCTGGTTCCTCAACAATTTTAGACTGACTTGCAATTGTGTCAGAAACATTATTCTTCACCTGAGGTAGTTCAACATTGCCGTTTGAATCAATTATTTCGATTTTTACGCTACTGTTATTACTATATTTGACATCGTCTTCGTCTTCATTTAGTTTCCTCTTTCCTTTTATTATTTCACCATCAGCAATTGATGCTTCTTTTGGAACTTGCTGTGAATTGGTGAAGAGTGTCATTTCTTGATTATTAAAGTGATCAACTAATGCATCTCTCAAATTTGTCAAAAAACTCACCTCGTTATTAATCAGCACAGTTCTCTTGTCAGGGGTTACATTTACATCTATTAAATTAGAGCCCATCTCAAAATTCAGGACAAAGAAGGGGTACTGAATATTGTTAAACGACTTGTAGACTTCGTTCAGCACATTGATTATTTTTGGGTAGTCCACCGGCCTCTTGTTGAAATAAATAAACTGTTTGTCTTTCGATGCTCTCCCACAACCAAAGAAATTCTTGCTAATACAACCCGTCAAAACAGCTTCTCCGCCATCAAAATTGTATTCCTCGATAAACGATTTTTTATGGTCAATCACCACCTTGGTCTCAATTTCACCAACACTCTTTAAAGTGCTCGATCCAAATAGAGTTATCAAGTTTTTCAACAATGTTGTATCTCTGGGAGCATTGGCAAGAACCAAATTTTTTCTGTTCGAGGATGTCAGATGCCAGCATTTGATATGAACGTCTTTGAAAATAATGCAGTAGTCCTGGATCAGCTGAATGCATTTTTGGAAGCTCTTTCTACTGTTTTTAACCAGGTTTTTTCTTCTCACAGGAAGATTATAGAAAAAGTCCTGAACTGTAATTGTGGTTCCTTTGTTTCTGGAAGTTTTGTTCGAGCTTACCAGTTTTCCTTGAGGGTCATACTCTAGTTTGTACGCAATGGGCGTTGTCTCTGCAGTGGAAGTTGTTATGAACAATTTAGACAAGCAGCACAGGGATGAAAGAGCTTCGCCTCTAAATCCCAATGACTGGAAATCGCTGTCACAAATATCTTCAAATGTGGTGATTTTTGAAGTGTGGTTTTTCAAACACAAACTCTCAAAGTTGTCTTTTCCAATCCCCTCCCCATCGTCTTGAATCTCAATGGAGTCGGAACCGTAATTTTTGAATGTGATTTCTATTTGTCTCGCATGCGCATCTATGCTATTCTCTAGCAGCTCCTTGATACACGAGCTCAAATCTGTTATGACTTGCCCCGAAGTTATGGAATGAATGTCATTTGTGCTAATGGCCTGGATCGACATACTGCTTCTTTATTGGTTTCGGTGATCTGGATGCGTTTCGTGATGCTGTGCTCGTGTACCTTTGAGTCATTATTTATACTCTATTTTTGACGTGTAGAAGTGACACGCGTCTCGCTGGAAAAAGTTTAAAGCAAGAAAAGTGCATCATTTTAGCCAAATGAGGATAAATCAAGAACAATTCCACAAGACAACCCCGCATGTCAATTGATGCTTTGAAAGTTTACTTAAAATGTTGGCTATACTTAATATTGTATTACAGAAACATATA
Organism: Hanseniaspora gamundiae; assembly: GCA_003020785.1. Classification (NCBI taxonomy): domain Eukaryota; kingdom Fungi; phylum Ascomycota; class Saccharomycetes; order Saccharomycodales; family Saccharomycodaceae; genus Hanseniaspora; species Hanseniaspora gamundiae. The sequence continues at coordinate 5,580 of PTXO01000008.1, forward strand.
TCCGTCCACCTCGTTTGGATTGAAGACGTTCAATGTGTTTAACCTTCCTATAAACTTTCCAATTAACCGCAATCCGATTTTGATAGACTACATTGAAACTTTAATTGAGGATTTCTTAGATGTTTTGGCACTTCCAGTGAACTGCAGCAAGAGTGTGGTGGAAAGCTCTCTTGGAGATTTTTTGTCAGAGCAGCAAATTGAAGAGACCACAGACCAGAGTTGTGTCTTAACCATAGGAATTATAGAAACAGATTACAACGAAGAAGATATTGAGTATAATACAGGTATGGGAACCGCAAAAGAACCAGAGTTGACAGATTTGAGAATTGTTGAGAAGTTTATCATTGATTTCCAAGAATTCGATATGGAAAAATTCAGCAGGCTTGAAAACGATGGAGAAACGTACGATGAATGCAGAAAGAGCCTATATGGGCTTTACAAAATGTTGGTACGACTTCCTCATTTGCAAGACGGGAAGTATAGGTTCAAAGTGTTCATTGAGCAAAAAAATTGTAAAGTGCTCGATGAGAATTGGTTGAAGATCAATTTAAAGAAAAAAGGCGCCGAGGGTCATATGGAGTCTTTCAATGCAAAAGAAAACTTGAATTTACAAACCAAAGGTTTGCTTAGGATAGATCTTGGGGAAGACCTTATAATTTACGAGTATTATCAGAGTTTGCTTTCATAGATGTGCAGTTTTTTTTTTTCATTTATATTATATACGAATATACGTATATGCATATATTTATGCTTCTATAATGCAAGATCAATGTTCATCATTTTTTTCAAATTCTCGTAACAGACGTAACTTATACTAACTGCAGGGCAAACTTTGGCCAAATTGGGCACCAAGCCTTTGAACAACCCTCGGTAACCTTCTCTAATGATAGTCTTTCTAGCACAATCCATGAACCCGTCGTACAAATACGGATGTGCAAACGTTCCCTGTGCTTGCAATATTGTCCGTAGTAAATTCACAGGATACACTATGGTTGCCCCTATACTACCAGAGAAAGCCCCCATTGGTAGTAACAAAAAGGTTGGCAAATGAACGTCTTCTTTTTTGACTCCCAGTTCTAGACATTTTTTGTTGATGAAAAAGTTTTTCATTAGATTGAATGTACCCAAGTCTATAGCCGCATAGGGAAACATACCCAAAAGACCTGCATTTAGGCCTCTATAAAAAGTTTTGACCCCATTGATTCTGTAAACTTCTTTGACGATTCTTACTATATTGGGTTTTGCCATAGTTTCTGTGACCGCTGCTGATGGTGGTGAAACTAGGTCTTTTGCTTTCTGTAAATGTAAGGCAGTCAATGGTGAAGGAGACGGTGGTTGCAGTCTAATGTTTTCGCATTGCATTCTGTATTTGATGGTATCTATTGGGTAAACAAACAGTTGTGCAATCACCCCTGCTATACCACCACATATATACGGATCTAATGGATTATCCGTATTGTTATAGAACCCAAATTTCTTCACTAGTTCGAAACTACCAAATTTAATAGCACTTTCCGGGAAAACTTTTAATGAGTTCAAACCATTCCCCACGTAGAAATTCTTCCAACCACCACCTTTCAAGTATATCTGTTTGATGACTTGTACGATGTGTAAATTTTTCTCATTTGCAATTAAAAACACTTTGATTCTGTCCAATGGAGCGGTACACGATCTAGAAATAACACCTGAAGTTCCTCCAGCAAGAAAGTATTTCAACGAATTGTTGATATATATGATATCACTATCGCTGTAAAGATCCAAATCGTTTTTGTTTAAAAAATATTCATAATAGTAGTGATTGTAAGCGGTTTTCAATCTGGAACCCTCGTTTTTCGGAATGAACAATAGAAATAGTCTAAAATCATCATAAGTGATCCCAATATCTCCCGATTTGTCTTTATTGTCAAAGCCATACTCTTTCCCAAAAGCCCATTTGATAAACTCATTCCTCACAACCAAGTCATCTTTATTTACAGGTTGGGTAGTACCACTACTTCTACTACTACTACTCGTAGTACTGGGCTCTAGTGTATCCAAGTATTTCAATATATCTTTATTCCTTATCACACCATCTTTATCTAAATCTATTTTTTGGAATCCTGCACTTATTTGATCCGTAGTATTTTCATAATATTTGGAAAAATCATCAATTGTAATAACATTATCTTTATTAATATCTATTCTTGTGAACAATTCTTTTAAAATGTCTACTGAATAATTTTTCAATAGTAAATTGTTTAATTTCTCAGATATGGTATTTTTCTCTTTGTTGTATAACAAAGGATTTTTCACATTTTTAATAAATTTATCAAGTGTTACTCGACCTGTTCCTTCCTGGTCTAGTATGTTGTATAAAACTTGTATTTCATTTTTGTCGAAATCATCGTTGTTTGTTTCGGGTTTCAGTGTTGTATTAGGGTTATCATTGTTGGACATTATATTTGTTTATTCATTTACGTGGGTATCTAAAGTTTCTCTTTGATATTATTGTTATTTATTTATGTCGATCCAAGGGAAGTTTTGATTATATTGTCCTTTTTTTGTTTTTCTTTCTACCAATACAACAATTACAATTACAATTACAATTACAATTACAATTACAATTACAATTACAATTACAATTACAATTACAATTACAATTACTCTTTTCAAAATGTTCCTAACCTCTGTATTCAAGTTGGTTTCAGGAACGTGTTTATTGTCTTCTAAATGCTGAATCACTCTTGAAAAAGAATCAGTAGTGAATTCAAGATATTAAAGAATACAACAATCCAATCATAAGTTAGAGAAAGGTCTTCTCGTATTAAGAGCCCGTGTATGCTTGTAAACCCACTCACTCACTCGCCCCCACCATTATAGCAGACACAGAAAAAAATAATTAGAGAGAAATAAGAAGAAGAAAAAAAGAAAAAGAAAAGAAGAAATAGCATTAAAGTATGAGCCACGTGATATCTAAGTATTATATGATGCTCTTCTCACATTAAATAAAGTCTAATTGCCACATCTACATAAGATAATATAGGCAGTTTGGTTTCGAGTATATGATACCATTTTTAAGTGCAGGATTTTTAAGTTCTTTTTGTAATTATAAGCTTATTAATCAATCAGGTGAAAGAAAGAAAAGATCAAACCAACTGACTAACACATTCTGTGTTTAAATTAAAAATAGTATATACCGACAGAGATAACTCCCCGAGTATTCGGACACTCGGTGTCTATATACAACTCAATTTTCTCAACAATACACGATTAACTTGAAAAACTTCAATAAAATGGAGACAAAAATGTACGAGTTATAATTGGAGGGGGTAATAAAGATTGTTATTGGTAATTATTAGTATGCAAATTAATACATAAAATTGCGTGAAGTAAGAAAAAAAAAAGAAAAACGATGACGTGCAATAATGATTATAATGATAAGAGATGTTTAATTGGTCTTTAATACTTGATTCTAAAACTATATAATTAAATGTTATCTTGTGACGCTCCTTGCTAAAATACAATGATAAGAAAAAAAGTACAAAAGAAAAACCAGTAAACAAAACCCCAACCACATCAAGTCAGCTTTTGAAGGTAAAAATGTTGTTGAAGAAATACGCTGCTTCAAATCTTGTAAAGACAATCACGACCAAAAAATATCTACACAGTTCATTGATGGCTCAATTTCCAAAATCACACACTACAGATAACACGCCAGGAACAGAAAATGCTGCTTCTCAACCAGACGCATCATCGACTATTCTAACTGAAAAATACGATCACCAAAGACTATTCAATCAAACCAATTCGAATGGTTCGGAACAAACTTTGTTTAAAGCCACTTGGTTAAATGCAATCAAAGAGAGACAAAAGCAATTGGCTAATGGTAAAATCATTGATTCGTATCTGTACAACAATGTGAAATCCACAGAGATTAACGACAAGACAAGATCTGATTCTTTCAGTTATTTGATTCTACCGTTTAAAAAAGATCCGTTGATTGTAGATTTCTATGTTAATGCAGGTGGTAGAATTAGAATGGGTCAAATTTTCCAAGATTTGGATGCATTGGCTGCTAGAATCGCTTATAGACACTGTTCTCCAAGTGAACCTATTATTGTTACTGCCAGTGTTGATAGAATTTATATGATGGAACATATTGATGCTATTACCGATTACAACTTGGTTTTAAGTGGATCTGTTGTTTGGACAGGTAGATCTTCTATGGAAATCATTGTTAAGGCAACGGCAATTCCATCCACTATTGACTTGGAAAGTTCTAATTTACAAATTGATGAAGATTATTTAAATAATCCTGATTTTAAAAGTATTTTAATGTCAAGTTTTACATTTGTAGCAAGAAATCCAGAAACACATAAATCATTAGCCATTAATAAATTATTACCTATTAACGAAAAGGAATGGTCTGATTATAAAAGAGCAGAATCTCATAATGTGGCTAAAAAATTAAGAGCCAAAAACGAAAATTTATACATGAACTCAACACCAACCACTGAAGAATCTGAAATCATCCATAATTTGTGGATGGCAAACCAGGCCATCTGTTCCAAGAGTACTCCCTTTGTGAAGTTGATGAAAGATTGTACTTTTAAATCAACGATGTTTGTGCAGCCTCAGTACAGAAACAGACACTCTTTCCAATGTTTTGTTGGTGCTCTAATGAAATGGGCCTTTGAATTGGCCTACTGCTCTGTTGCTTCTGTTTCCCATGGTTTGCCAAGATTCTTATCTCTAGACGCTACAACGTTCAAAGCTCCAGTTCCAATCGGTTCTATCTTACACTTGGATTCAAAAGTTGTTTATTCAGAACATATGTATACCAGTGAAGAATCCAAACGAAAAGATAGTAGCAATCCTACTGAGAAGTTCCTACCGTGTCCTCAAAACAATCCAGCAAATTTCTCAAGCAGTGGTACTATTATCCAAGTAAAAGTTGACACTGTGGTCCAAGAACTGCAAAGTGATAAGAAATACGGTTCCGGGTCTTTTATATTCTCATTTTTTGTTCCAAAACAAAATACTGACGTTCAAGAATTCACCGTCTTGCCAGAAACTTATTCGGAATATATCGAATACATTGAAGCTAGAAGAAGAGCTGCAGACACTGCCAACTACGGTGAAAGGGTTAAAAGACTGTCAAAACTATGATCATATCCCCCATTGCTTATTATATTTATATATATATACATACATCTTTTTATAAAAGAGGTAGCCTTTCACATACACATTTATGAAATTCTTATTTAATCAATACCCGAACTTGCAAAATTTGGTCTTACTCGAACAAAAGAAAAAAAAAAAATGAGAGGAGAAAAAAAAAAAAAAAAAGTGAAACGCTGCACAAAAGTTATGAGAGAAGAGAAAAATTTGAGTGTGTTGGGACAATTCGATTGATCATCATCTCATTACCGCATAACAAGAAGTATATGAACGGAAAAACTCAACACCAAACAGGAAAAGACCATGTCTATTAACGTTTTTGGAGATCAGGTCACTGAAGAAAGAGGTGAAAACGCCAGATTATCGTCGTTTGTCGGTGCTATTGCAGTCGGGGATTTGGTGAAAACCACCCTAGGCCCAAAGTGTATGGACAAACTTTTGACTTCTGCCTCCACAGGGAACTCCATGGTCACCAACGATGGGGCCACCATTTTGAAATCCATTCCACTAGACAACCCAGCTGCCAAAGTTCTAGTGAATATCAGTAAAGTGCAAGACGACGAGATCGGGGACGGTACCACTTCTGTGACTGTGCTGGCCAGTGAACTATTGAGAGAGGCTGAAAGATTGATCGACCAAAACAGAATCCATCCACAAACCATCATTGAGGGTTACCGTATTGGGTGCCAAGCAGCTTTGGAATCATTAGAAAAAATTTCCATTTCATACAGCGATATGAAAATTTTCAGAAATGAGCTATTGAAAATTTCAAACACAACATTATCTTCCAAGATTTTGTCCCAGGATAAATTGAAATTCTCCGAGATGGCAGTCAATGCCATTTTGAGATTGAAAAATAGTGATGGAATTACCAACAGCGGTGATTCAGAGCAGCATAACATCAACTTGGACAACATTCAAATTTTGAAAATTCCAGGTGGTAAACTATCAGACTCATTTTTAGACGAGGGTTTTATTTTGGGTAAGACGTGGGGGAACAACCAACCAAAAACTTTGGAGAACTGTAAAATTCTATTAGCAAACACTACTTTAGATACCGATAAAATCAAAATTTTCGGAACTAAATTCAAAGTTGACTCAACGAGCAAATTAGCTGAATTGGAGAAAGCTGAAAAGGAAAAAATGAAAGCCAAAATCAACAAAATTAGCAAATTCAACGTCAACTGTTTCATCAATAGACAATTGATCTACGATTACCCAGAACAACTTTTCACAGATTTGAAAATAAACACTATCGAGCACGCCGATTTTGAAGGGATTGAAAGACTATCGCTAGTCTTGGGTGGTGAAGTTGTTTCGACTTTTGACAATCCAGAAAAATGTAAAACAGGGTACTGTGATAAGATAGAAGAAATCATGATTAGTGAAAAGCAGTTGTTGAGATTTTCTGGGTGTCATCAAAACGAAGCCTGTACGATTGTTCTTAGAGGTGCCACTGAACAAGTTCTTGATGAAGCTGAAAGATCTCTACACGATGCTTTGGCCGTTTTATCGCAGACCGTTAACGATTCTAGAACTTTGTATGGTGGTGGTTGCAGTGAAATGATCATGTCTAAAGCTGTGGACACAGTTGCCACCAACTGTGAAGGTAAGAAACAATTGGCTGTAGAAAGTTTTGCAAAAGCTTTGAGACAGCTACCAACTATTTTGGCAGATAACGCCGGTTTCGACTCTAGTGAGTTGGTTACCAAGTTGAGATCCGCTATTTACAACGGTATGTACACTAGTGGGTTGGACCTAAACAAGGGTGTTGTTGGAGATATGCAAGAGTTGGGGATTGTTGAGAGTTATAGATTGAAAAAAGCTGTTGTGAGTAGTGCCAGTGAAGCTGCTGAGGTTTTGTTGAGAGTGGACAATATCATTAGAGCTAAACCAAGAACTGCTGATAGAGGTCGTTAGTCAGTAATTTTCCATTTTCCTAGTTCAAGCATATATCTATGTAGAGAGAGAGAGAGAGAGAGAGAGAGAGAAAGAGAGTTTTCCATACACATAGCTCTCTTTTTTTTTTTATCTCGCAATGTTTCTTTAAAATGTAAATTACGATATATATATATATATATGTACAAAGAAGCAATTCCAATTCGATAAATCAAGCAGACGAAACTTGTTGATTGATATTTTGTAGAACCTCTTGTCTGGAGGTTAGGTAATTTTGCAAAACGGATATTTGATCTTCAATGTTATCTAGTTCATCTCTAATCAACTTTGTTTTGTTTTGAGCTGTGTTAGGTGAGGAATTAGATCTTTCAAGTATTTGCTTCTGTTTGTAACTCAACAACTCTTGGAATTGCTTTTTGATCAATGACAAATGGGTATCTCCACTTGTAAGCGATCTTGATTGGTCCATCGCATCTTCATACTGTCTATCCAACGAGTTTAGTTCTTTTTTCAATCTAACAAGTTCCCAATCGGTATCTTCAGTACTTGAGAAATCTGTTCCCTCTGTGATTTTTTTAGAAAATGATGAAGTCGCATTAGTACCAGTGGCAGTGCTGGAAGGAGTCTCCGAGGAAGACGAATAAATTGGAGTCTTCTTCACTACAGATTGTTTTGAGTTCAAACTGGTTTCCACCTGATCCTTATGGAATGATTTTTTCAATCCAGTTGGAAGCTCCACGGGAATCTTACAATTCTTATCATTCATCTGTTTAACTATATGCATAAAGTACAGAGTTGGATCTTTGTCGATAGATTCGTGTTTGGAAGGATTGCACAAGTTCCAAATCTTGATAAGATCCACTTCTTTGATATCGTTCAAGTTGCTTATCAATATGGTGTACTTTAATTTGTTTACTAACGCATCAAAAGAAATTGTTCCATCCATATTCAGTGTACTTGTGGTGTAAAGTGTTTCATACAGACTCTTATCGTGTGGTGCAATATACCAGTCCTCGTCGGGTCTTACTTCTTCTTCTTCTTCTTCTACTTGTTGGATCTTTTGTTCATGCTGGATTATTGGTTTTTCGTTGACAACAGGAGCAGCAACAACGGAATCATAATTTTTGGTCGGTTCAACTACAGAGTGTGGCAACTCTTGTTGAGTTTCTCCACTAGAAAACTCTTTTTGTTCTTTCAATTTATTCAATTCTTTCTGTTTCAATATTTCACCTTTACTCCCAGGAATCAACCAATCTGGCAATTTTTTAGGAATTTCGTTAATAGTCTTGTTAACCATGTCAAAAATCAATCTCATACAAATGACGAACTCTTCAAAATCTAAACAGTCGTCATCATCAATATCAGAAAGATCCCAAATTTGGGAAAGTATAGAAGAATCCAATTTAGAGTTATATAGGATCGGTTTCACTTGTTCATACGACAAGTATTTGTTATCTTTCGGTTTCAAACCTGAAAAAATTTGCCAGTATTTCTTGATTTCAAATTGTTCTAGTTTAGGCATGGCTCTGTTTATTCTTGTGTCTGGGCTGCTTGTTTGAGTGTGTCTCCCTAGTAGTATAGGATGCTATTCACTCCATCTATATATATCCCTCACAAGCCCCTATATTACATTCAGAAACCGCCTCTTGAAAATGTATGTATATATAGATTATTTTTTTTCATTTGTTGTGATTTTCATTTCTCCTTTTCCATTTCGAGTAATAATGTATGAAGACACGTGTAGTGTGACAGAGCGCAGTTTCTTCAAAAAACAAGAAAATTCCTGGTTCCTTGGCCCAGTTGGTTAAGGCATCGTGCTAATAACGCGGGGATCACCAGTTCGATCCTGGTAGGAACCATTTTTTTTTTTTTTGGTTTTTTTGCACTCTTTTGTTTTCTGATCCGTTCCTTGTTCCTGAAGTTAAAACCTTGATCTGAAACAAGGAAAATAAATATTATTTTTTTTTTTTTTTTTTTTCGTGATCATTGCTCTTTATTGCAGATGTTCTGAGTAAATACTCACAAGATCAAAAATACAAATTATTGCTGGGTTCAAAAGAGGAAATATTAATAATTGTAATTAGATCTCTTAATGGGGGTACTATGCCAAACACATACTACGACTTTTTTTTCCCGTTTTCATTTTTTTGTTTAAAATATTCCTAATTTAGAAATTATTTGTTTTAGTGTTTTTTCTCAGTGCACGCCGTAGAAATCAGGGGATACATGAAACTATGCAATGACCCCCATAAAGATCGCACAACTTTTCTGCGACCATTGACGCTACTGAAACATGTCAGACAGACATCGACTCGGAGTCTTAGGATATGCTCTTCTATATATTCACTAAGGATATTCAGCATGCTATAACTCGAGAAATGCAGTTCGACTTGATATGTGAAATTGTTACTATCGAGAATGTGTTTCTTTTGGTTATTGGCTTCTTTTTTTTATAATCATGTATGTATATGTTTTGCTTGGTTTAATCAATAATTGTTTTTCTGAGTGCTCGAATACCATCATTTCTGACCGAATTTAACTTTCTTCTGACTGTGATCAGCACATAATTAGTGAAAGCTGTTCATACATTCTCTATATCTTTGAATGAATTGAGAGCACAAAAAGATCAAATCACAGATATATATAACAAACAACCATAACCACCATCACAAAAGTATACGATTTAACTATATTTTCAAACCATTTGTTTAGTTCACATACGGTACAATTTCAGAGATATACAGTTCATCATTAGGAGGTATTATAGCTCATATCAACTTGTTTATTGGTATCAACTCAATTTTTGTCTTTGAAACAAGAATATAAACAACAACCTATAAACCAAATCCGTTTTTCCTGTTCTTTATCAATATATTCATCGATTCGCGTATTCATCCGAATTACAATCTCATTTTTGCTACTTACTACCATACACTAGGCACCTATATTCACATTCTTTTAGTGAATAACAACAACATCAATAATAATAATAATAATAATAATATCGTCACAGCATAACATAACAAACAAGACAACATGTTATCCTTCAAACCTACATATATAATAATATCTCTGATTCTCCCTATACTCGTGGCATCTACACCGTACGAGTTCTACCCTATAACTGATCAATTGCCTCCGTTGGCTGTGGTGGGCGAATCATTTTCGTATCAGATTGCTCAGGATACGTTCAAGTCCACTTCAGGTGGCTCAATAACATATAAAGATTATAACCTGCCTTCGTGGTTATCCTTTGATTCTAGTTCGAAAACTTTCTCTGGAACTCCGTCTTCTTCAGATCTCAATAGCGATTCTTCCTCATCGAAATACGAATACATTGATATTACCTTGGAAGGATCGGATTCCACAGGATCCGCAAACACCAGTTTCCAACTGGCACTGGTATCTTCGAGCAATAACGATAAAGTTTCGATCAGTTCTGGTTTCAGTTTGGTTGAGACTTTGCAGAAAGCCGGTAAAACAAATGGTGATTAATCACTAGTGCTTACTCCACATAAGGGATTTTCTCTAACATTCGATTCTTCAGATTTCCAAGCATCTTCAGAATCTTCAAACTCACTATCATATGCTGCAAGACTGACCAGTGGACATTCCCCATTACCTAATTGGTTATTTTTTGACTCATCATCTCTTACCTTTTATGGTACTGCGCCTTCTGTCAACAGTGACATTGCTCCAAATATGGATTTCGGTGTTGCATTAATTGCATCTACTTTAGCAGGTTACACATCTAAAGAAATAAATTTCCAACTGTACATTGGTGCTCACCAGTTTATCTCAAATGCAAACCAAACAATCACCATCACTCCACTGCAATCATCAAACTACGCCTTTAGTTACGAACTACCCATTGATCAAATATATCTAGATGGCTCTCCAGTGAACTCTTCAGATATACAATCTGTATCTTTGTCGAGTGGCGCACCTTCGTTTGTATCTCTTGATAACCAAGGTGATGCTTCGTATAAATTGTCAGGAACAATTCCAACCAGCTATACAACGAATTCTACTAGTTTTGATGTTCAAGTTTACGATAATTACGGTGATGCTGTGCATATCAATTTTGTGCTAGTAAACAATCGTGTTTTAAGCACTTCTTCCTCATCGAGCAGCTCTTCCACTTCGAGCAGCTCTTCCACATCGAGCAGGTTTTCTACGTCAAGTGGCTCTTCTACATCCAGTAGATCAAGCTCTTCTGCCAGAAGCACTACCAGCAGCTCATCACATTCATTCTCGACCACCATATTGAATCCATCATCAAGCTCTTCGACAACTCCAACGTCACTGTCCTCATCATCTGCAACACAGGCATCTGCTTCTGCTTCTGAAACTGCAGCAGCTGCCACCAAAACTCATAAAAAGAACAAACACATTGCAGCCATTGTATGTGGTGTTGTCATTCCTGTGGTATTCATCTTACTACTTTTATTGATTCTCTTTTTCTTCTACAGAAGAAAGAGAAACAACGCTCAAAAAGAAATCAGTAAGGAAAAACCTGCAAACGGTCCTAATCCATTTGATCCAGCAGGAGCCCCAGTATCTCGCTCAAAGGTCAATCCTGCTGCAGTAGGCGCTGGCTTTGGTGCTGGTGCTGGTGCTGCTGGCATTGCCGCCGCTGCATATAGATCTAGTAGTTCATCTTCCGATAGCTCAGCATACACAAATGCTTCTGAAATGATTAGCGAAAAACAAGACAGAACCCTAAACGATCTCAATGCAGACGCTCTGAACAATATTCCTGTAGACATTGTTGCTGAAAGTGCTTTAGACAACACTGTCAGACAATTCTTAGATCACAACGATTCAAGCTCTACTTCGTCGGGTGAAAGAACCAATTCAGTCAGTGATGTAACAGATCGCGACATCGATCCATCGACTGTCTACATACCACACAATCAAAGTATGGAATCTTCGGATATGTACTCTCCAATTAGAGCATCGTTCGCTTCGAGCGAAAACTCAAACAAAAACTTGGCTACTGCATACTACAACGCTCAACCATCTAATAAGCAATCGTGGAGATACGTTTCCGGCGATCCTACCAACAACAATGGTCCAAGCAGCAACAGCACCAATGAAAGTCCTTCAAAGGAAAAAAGATCAAGCTACAACACTTTGAATAGTATCGGTACCAACGAGTTCATCAACACCGAGCTCCACCCTGACTCCAAAATCAAAAACAAAGATCCAAGTAAATCTACCCTATTGAATGTCAGGGACTCGGTTTTCCTTTCTGACTCAGACTCTCCAAAGTTTTCCAACACCTCCACATTTGTGCCTTCTACAGTAACGGCTCCGTCGACTCCTGGTAATCTGCAAGGGACAAACAGTTCGAGTACACTTAAACAAAGCGCAAAATTCGACGAACAAGAACCACAAGTCCCTCAGAGACCTAACCCTCCAGTCAAAAGAACCAGTAACTTAGTCAGTCTGCAAGATATGAGTAATAAAATCACAGTTGGAGATGTCAACGAATTCAAAGGCGAAGATGTTGAGACCATGTAGTCTTTCAATCTTTTAATATATAATAACCACCAATGAATACTGTATAAAAGTTATGTATCAATGGTAAAAACAATTAGCATTTTATTTCTCGAGCCTTCTAATCATAGATTGTTTGACTTACTGCACTGATGATATAGATAGAACAAGGATTCGCCAATTCTGCACCTTGATTTGTGATCTCTATAAATCTATATTCATATATATACATAGTCATTTTCCTACTGTTTACAAGTATTTATAAAAAAGTATAAAAATCAATAAAATTGTGTGGTCCATTCAATAGAGTTGTTTAGCAATTCGACTTGCTTTTCATCAATCAAGCCCTTTCTCGCCAACTCTTTGAATACTACGTGAGCTGATTTCAAAAAGGTAGAACCTTTTTGCAAAACAGCTGAAATATTTTCATCTGTAGAAACTGGAACATCAAACACATTATTGATGGAATCCTTGTTTTCTGATACTTTGTCTGGGTTGTGTAAGCATTTTTGTAGATAGAGCTCCCACATAACAGCACATGACGTGTTTGGAACTTGAGTCTGGAAAAACATTTGACGAACAATCTTTTGCATCCATTCTTTATTAGATTTCAAGCACACTCTGTTAAACTCCCCGTGAACCAAACTGGTGGCAACACAACTTTCCAATAGTTCTCTTGAACAGGTGAAAATGTTCTCGTAGAAATCTCTAAAGCACAATAAAGAATAATCCACCGGAAAGGGGAAATGCTGTGACTTGTTTTCAAATTTGCACAATAACAATAATCTAGTCAATAAATTAATATACTGAGTTTCCTTAGGGAACTTCTCTTCTGTAGTAGAGGACAAAGACGTTGGATATTTAGTTTTGTCAAACGGGGTGTCCAAACGTATCACTTGTTGTTTCATCAAAAGTAACAACAGCAATTGCGATTCCAAACTCTCTGAGTCATCTGTACAGTTAAACTTCAACAAGACGTCCCCCCATTTAGTGGTTCTTAAACGTTTTGGTGTATTTGAAGCAGAATCTAATTTAAACTCAAAAAACCCCAGCAAGAACAAAAATCTCAATAAACTGGTGGCTAGTAAATCAAAAGAAGTGTTCAATTTGTTTTCAAGAGAAACGGAATCTGGAAATAAAAGAGTGGAAGTGAAAAATTTAGTTTTCCATTCTTTGTTTTTCTTGAATAGTGAAATGAAACTCAACAAGTTGAACTCTTTCTCCTCATCCGTTTTCACCACAATGGAACTAATTTTCTCAAACATTGTTGGGTACATTTTATTTGGAATCTCCTCAACACGTTGAGGTTCAAACCACTTGGTATGTTTGATCGGTTTGCTTTGGTAGTATCTGTTCATTGAAGATGTTAGCAAATTAAACTGTTTGCTCTTGTAAGTCTCGGAATTCTTTTGAACCAAATCGTGATATTTCAGAATGTTTTTAGAGCCTAGAGGTAGTTCTTCGATGTATTCGTTAGTGATTATGGAGTTCAACATTTTCGTATTAGAAAATAGCCCAATAGAAAGGTAATAGTAATATTCGTGAGGCAATTTTTTGATAATAAACTCGTGAACATCTTTAGGGAATTTATATTTGACAGAGGTCTCTTTAGTTTCAGGATCTTACACTTTAAGTGTGTTCGAATCGTTTTTCAACTTGGTACTATAAAGTTCCACATGTCCGTTTTCAAACATCACTGGACTACACTCTAAAGTAGCCAGCCCTTTTTCATAATGAGCCAAACTATCGGTTAGTCCAGTGTTTTTCAAATTGTAATAAAAGACCATATTTTGGTTACTACACAATTCCAAGGCATAAGAAAAAGCTTGTTTTTCAGGAATTGTATCTAATGGGGGTAAAGTTACTGGTTGCAAAGAATTACCACAACACATGGCAATATCGACGAATTCGTTGAACGAAATTTCAAACTCTTTCAGAACGTGAGATCTTTCAACGTACCTGATCTCTCTATTCGAAACGTCAAATTTTGTGATGAACCTGTCAACTTTTTCAGCCATTAAAAGATCTGTAGAGCCATAAACAGCATCGATGAATTCTGTTTCCAGCAAGTAAGATAGTTGGATCCAAGAAACAAAAGGAGCCACCATGTACGGGATATCACGATCAATGAAAATTTTGATCAATTCACTTTGAAATTTGTTCGATTGGATATTTGGTTGTCCGTATTTGAAAGGCTCTACAGGTTTGGCATGCGCTGGATCATCAATATAGTTGTCTGCGTTTCTCTTCTTCAATAAATCGACCCAGTCTATCCACGCATTAGTTCTTTGCAAATCTGCAATCTGTTTGGTATTACCACCTCCTTGTGAATGCATTGTTGTGGCAGTGTTCATTACAGTGGCGTTGCCGCTCATTGACAATAAAGTTGAATTTTGGAATGCAATTGACGGCGCAATTGTACTTGTGCTGTGAGCCCCCTCTTCTGTGGTTGAGCTGACTCCAGATGCAATTTTGTTAGGAATGGGTAAAACTTTCAACGCATAGTCTAGCTGATTTGATGTTTCAAAACCATTGAAAAAAAAGACTGGCGTAATATCAAACTCTTTAAAAATGGTCAAGTCTGTTTCCAGAGCTTCCTTCAGAAAACTGAAATCTCCTCCAATAGCTTCGGTAAACAACTCTGTCTTATGAGTCAACACTCTCGTAATATAGTGGTCTACATCAATACCTAATCGGCAGTTTTGGATGTTGTCAAAGCTACAAGAGCCAACAACACCTCGTTCAAAAAGAAAAGACTCCAAAGATTTCACTGGCATGGCCGTTAAAATAATTTTTGGTGGTTCTATATGGTTTATTGTTATACTTAGTTCAAGAAGCAACTGTGTGAAAATTCTATTTTTCTAAACCCCACTTGAGCTCTTTCAGACGCAGGTTAAGAAAAAAATTTCAGTGTTTGAATGATTATTTTTTTTTTTTTTTACCCCAAGCTTTCCTACCGAGACAAAAGTCAGGTAATCAGCCTTTTTAGGTGCTCTCCCTTTTTTTAACAGTTTAACTCTATTAAATGTGTAGTCACGTGTATCTGTGTTGGATGTGGCAGTTCCATGGTGGTGAGTCACCTAGACGATCCACACCTAGGAGACGTGGATTTCAGCTAATGTTATGATGTGACAATATATCATGACACAAATAAATAAATCAATAGAGATTCTCACTATACACTGCTACAAATATCCAATCAAGCTTTCTTGGATTTTTTCTTAGTCTTTGTGGAAGCTTTTTTCGAAGTGGTTGTTGATGCGGGAGATGCTGGGGATTGTGGCGAAGCCTTCTTATCCTTGTTCAAAGGAGGCTCTTGCTTTGTAGTTTTCTTTTCTCTGTTTCTTCTTATAGCTGATTTTTCCTCAATTGTTTGAATTTGCTTTGCTGTGTTTTCATACAACTTTTTCTGCAACTCTTCGTCATAAAACTCTTTTCTTGCAAATTTCGGCATCACACCACAGTTGACAATGTATTTGACTGAGTGATCTTTGATATTGACTTTTTCCAATTCAGGTGTCATCAGAGTATGCAAAATAGATTGTGCACCATAAAAACCGTTTTTCAAAAACAACCAAAAAAACGGATACAAAACAATGCAGTACAAGAACAATAAAAGGAATGGAGATCCATTACTAATGACACCTCTTAAAGAAGATGATCTCATCAATCCAGGCTGCACTAAGGAAACAGTTACATTCCCCTCTTCTTCTTTCTTATCTTTCACAATCAATCTTTGTAATTCTAAACAACACAAACTCATTTGCAATTTAGCAGAAGCAAAGAATTTCCTAGAATTGATCTTTTCGTTTTCAAACAAGGGATCGTCCAGTTTTACGTCACCTAAAGCTTGTAAAATACACGTAGTGAAAATGATTCTCACGTCTCTATCAGGCGGTTGCGATCTGAAACTCGGTAGTAAAATGTTCAAAAGATGGAAAGAACCTGCAAAATTGGTGGCTATTTGCAACTCAACACCGTCGTTACTGGTCTTTCTTTTCGAGTTGAACCAAGGTTCTGCATCTCCGTGCATCAACACAATACCGTCCAGTCTTCTTGGTGGTGTGTTGTTTAGCCATGTGGTGGCAAATTTCCTTATTGAGTACAAGTCGCTCATGTCACACTGTTCTAGATATATCAACTCGTTTTTCGTTTGTTCTCTTAGATCTTCCACAAACTGAGATGTCCACTCATCTACTCTTCTTGTCAAAATGATGATTTGAGCCCCACGTTGGGCTAGTTCCAGCACAGTACTAGTACCCATCCCATTAGAAGTAGCACCGGTGACAATGTACACCTTCCCGTGTAAATTTCTTTGCCATGTGTTTTTCTTACCTTTGAAAATATACTTAGTCAACCCCAGAGCGGCTACGTATGGCAAATACTTTCTGATCTGTCTGTAGTACGGGATGGAATCAGGACCATCAAAGATCATTTTTGTAACAATATTAACCGGCATAGTCAAAATATATAGGTCTTGTGGGCTCTTTGTTGGTTATATTATTGTGATATTAAGTCTTTGTCAGCATTGTTCATAATAAAATAGGTGTGAGGCAGTTCTGCTCTTCTACCTAATATTTTTTTTTTCGTGCTTTCTTTTTCTTCAAGAGAAAAATATCCCAACTGTTCCTGAAACATCTAATTATAGAAATTTGATAAAACAAAACGAAAAAAAAAGCATGGCAAACTGATGATGTATAACGGTTTTACAAGCGTGTACTAGATGATCTGTTAGAGTATATATACTACCTATACATATGACATACTAATTGGGCAAGCCGCGCACTAGGTAAACTGTGTCGCCATCTTTGATCGAGCCGAGTACTCTTTCGTTGCTATTTAGAAGCTTAGAATTGATATCTTCACCCAGGTACAAAAATAATTTTTCGTCTTTCGAAGCAACGTCGCTCAAATTCATGTTTTTAATATCCAACTGAGTAGCCAAGTAATCTATGACTCTTCCCACTGGCCAAACTTTGTTTATGAAAAACTCGTGTTTAAGAGGGAGTTTTTCATTTGTATTTGCTTCGCCGAGTATTAGATATACATAACAGTATATTCTGTTGTTTTGAGGAATCTTTGGGTCTCCCTTTGCACTTTGCTTCATCTTGCTGATCACTATTAGTTTCCCACTTGGTGTCATTTTCTTAATCTTCGATGATGACGATCCGCTATTAGTTTTGCTCTTCATTATTTCGAAAAAATGTTTCAACTTACCAAGAGCTGTGACATTTCCCTTGCTAACCAGCTTGGTCTTGATCGTGGATTTTTCCTTTGTTACTGAATCCGTTTGGTGTTGTGCCACTCTTATGTAGCCAGGTTTAGGTAGTAGACTCTTGAAATACTGGCCGTTATTATTTTTGGTTTTCTGTTGTGTGCTGTTTTTCTCAGCTATCTCTTCCAAAAGTTTTTGGCAATGGTGGTGTTCCCTGGTTCTGTGTTCTGAACAAAAACATCCTTTACAAGACGAACAATAAAAGGGTAAAAAATCAATCTGTCTGCAAAATTCGCAATGTTTTCCAACTTCCAACATTCCTGTACTCTTAAGACTAGTCATAGTGTGTAGTGTCATTTTGGTTAATTTTGGTTGTTTTGTGTTGTCTTTTTTGTAGTACTTTGACGGTGTCTTTATATAGTCCATAAGTATAGTGATTACTAATAATATTCGTTCAGCCGAGTGTTTAAACTGTGGCAAAAGACTATTCTAGAATAAAAAGTTACTCACGTGATTATAGTGTTCTCCCTTGCAAAGCCACTATTAGTGACGTCAGAGAGAATGATTACACATCTAACGTTTCCCAATCCTATTTTCATTACTTTTATATATTTATATATATATATTACCTATTAGTCATCTAAAATGATAACATGACTGCTATCTCCATCCGCTTTTTCCAGAGCATTACCTGCCTCATCGTCCGAGCTTAACTCTATGAGTTTAACATAATTTTCTTGTTTTTCTTGACTCAAAAGCTTCTCCTCATCATCTAATACAATTACATCTGGTTCGCTGCCCTCAGGTTGAAAAGTCACTTCAGACTCGCCGACGTTATGTGCACACCACTTGTTATCGTTCAGACTTCTCTCTGCAGCAATACGTGCCATTTCTCTTGGACTTTTCAGAGAAAAATCAACCGGTTTGGCACCACCAAGAACCAGCCCTCTTTTCTTTGCAGTTGTTTTTGACACCTTGTTGTTTGTGGTTGATCCTGTGCTAACGCTGTTGGCATGTCTGTTTATTCCTATGCCTACTTGTTTCCCCTGACCTAAAAACGTATTCACCAATCCTTTCTGATCATTTGACCATTGCTTGGAAGATAGATCGTCTAGTTTGTTATAGAATTTGTTATCGTGAGGACCAAAAATGTTATGTGTTAATTCATGAAGCATCGTCCCCATTAACGATTCCATTGGTAGAAACTGAAACTCGTCATTTGGAGATCGCAAGCGTATCATTATCTTTGCGCCTCTGTTAACGTTCATTCTCAGAAGACATTTGTCCTTGGGGTAAAACTCTACAAGTTGGAACACTTGGAACGATTCCTGTTTCATCAGGTAGGATACCCTTTCAGCGATTTCGTATAGTTTCCTCAAAGAGTCGTCCCTCATTGGGTTTTTAGCCAACACAGCTATTGATGAAATCAAAGGGTTCTTGTTGCTCAAACCAAGTTTTGCAGCATGTGTATCATTTTTCTCTATATTGCTCTTACTGGTTGTACCTCTTCCGTTATTTGTGCTGTTGCTCCTAATCGTTCCTATTCTGGCCATTACCGGGACGACGTGTTTCTATATTCGGGGAAAGGGGAGTAAAGGGGAGGAAGTGGGGGTATAATTGTATTGCAGTAAACACTCGTTTATCATACGTACAAGACTCTCTCTTTCACTATCTTTTGAAACACCCATCATGTGATAAACCTCTTAACTCCATATATTTAATTCTTTAAACGTGTGTGAGTTGTGGTCCGTGCACGATTTTGAATATTCTTTTTTTTTTATTTTTTTCGTTTTTAATTTCTAGGAAACGAAAAACTATATAAAAAAAAAAACCACCATAGAAGGTGATTACATTATATATATATATATATATGTGTATATCTTTAAAGATTGGTGCTCTATTCATTCAGTAGTAGGATAGCAGGTGATTATGAATACATAGATACAAAGGAGAAAAGAACAAGAACAACAATCAAGATGACATTAGAAAAGAAAGACCCAAACTCGAAGTCTTACAGCAGTTTGCTTACGCCACAACTATACGGATTGTATGGCCAGAACGATCATATCTTGGAAGAAGAGGAAGATAGGTATATGGTTATTGTGGACAACTACTTGAAATTGAAAGGTTACAATCCTCAAGAGTATATACAGGACCAATCCTCAAACAAGGAATCTTTGCCCTCTGTTAAAGAGATGGAAAAATATATCAACGAAAGAACAGGTGATGGAACTGATTCATCCTTGGAACAATCATTGCAGAATGCTGCTACTCTAAACGAAAAGAGTCACACACATTACAAACGGAGCATAAAAAATAGCATTATCGATGAGTATACCAATAGAAACAATTTCACTTTCAAAAAAGTATTGAAAAGTGTTGTTGTATTGGGATTAGTGGGTATGCTATATAATAGGATTTTGAACGAGTTTTATAACAAGGATATGTTAATCCATCCCTTTTTGGAAATTGTTTTAAAACCGTTTCTTGAACACAACTCAATTCTTGTATCTGGATTAATTGGTGTTTTCCTTGGTTTGATGTTAAACATTATGGATTTTTTCTTATACAATCAAAAAAAAAATGATCAACACAATGATGAAAGTTTAACTACGTTGATCAAATTGTCTAATTCCATATTAGGTATGTTTTTAGTTTTCAAAAAAATTGAAATACAAGATGATAGAAATACATCAATTATTTGGTTTTTATTAAATATTTTGATTTGGTTATTATTCGATGGAACTAAATCTTTACTATTTACTGGATGTTTATTTGGATTACTTTTTAACATTTTTAACAATAGTGATTTTAGTACATCTCCATCTATTTCATTGATAATATTCAATATCAATTTCGTTTTCAATACAGTTTTAATCTTTGGTAAATTATCGAGATACTTGAAACAGTAGTATATGGAAATGAAGAAATTGTTTTGATATATATATATATATATATCTGTATAATATAAACTGTGCATTATTAAATAAAAAAAAACTTCAAATTTTTAAACAGATAGAATCAGGCTATAAGGGTGTATATATAGAGAAGAAAAAAATATATCTCTTATCTTTTTGGTGAAGAAATTGGACCACTGGAAATTGTGTCTTCAGTATCCTGTTCTTGTTGTTCTTGAGACTGCTGCTGCTGCTGCTGCTGCTGCTGTTGTTGTTGTCCATTCCCTGGAGTATTACTATTAATCATGGCAGATTGAAGTAAACTTTTCTTTTCTAGAACTGCTCTAGGAGCTGGAATGATCCTGTTATTACTATTATTATGAATATAGTCATTAGAAGCATTAGAAACAATTCCTGCACCTACAGTAGGAGAAGCAGCAGAAACAGAAGCTCCACTACTCATTCTTCTCTTGATAATACATTCTCTCAATCCACTTGGATTGGTCAATGGCAAATTGTTGAAATGAGCATAATCGTTATTGGAACCACTAGCTTTACTCAAAGCATAATCACCACTATCAAAATATTTTCTTTCTTGTAATTTATGTTTTAATAAATCTTTTTTATTTGGTAATTTACCATACATCTTGTATAATTTCAATTCTTGTTCTGTCAATTTAGATATTATATCATTATTGATATCCATACCGTTGATTGTTTTCATTGTAGTTGTTCCATCACCACTTGTTGGACTTTGTTCACGATCAGGAGATTCTATTTCGTAACTTTGTGAATTCATTGTTTCTTGTGTATTTGCTTTTTTGATTGTTTAATTTCAGAAGGATTAGGCTTTTTCCTTTGAAGATATTGTGTTAAATGTGTAAATACAGAAAAGTCAACAGAGAATCAAGTAAAATGAAGAGTTTCAACAAAGAGATGCCTATATCTAATAGTAAATATATATATCCATATATATAAATAGATATATATTATGCATAGTAATAACAATTCTGCTAAATTAAAGTTCTTATAATATCTTTTTGAAAATCATTTACCACTATCAATATTTAGCTCATATACATTAACTATGTCACCATCTACACCTTTAATTAACAATAATACAAAACAGATAATTATTATACAAAACATTGAAAGAGAAATGAACTCTCTCTCTCTCTTTCTCTCTGTGTTTGGGTGTCTGTGGGTGTGGGTGGAGGGGTGTTTTTAAAAAAAAAAAAAAAATAATAAATGAGTTACCCGAAAGAATTTTTGATAATTTAAACAATAAAAACAATAAAAACACAGTTTTTTCATGTATTGTTCGTTTCTCTTTCCGTAGAAAATGAGAAAATGATAGGCTTTTCATTACTACCTGGATATCATACGTTCATGAACACGAGGGCTATTCTATTACAATTGTGTAATAATGATATCACTTGTCAAAAATAAGCTTGTAAGAAAGATATTAAAAAATATAAGTCAGTATACAGACGAACAAGAAGATAGAAGAGACAATGTTGAAAGAAATAGTATCTATAAGTTTACTGTTGTCGTCTTTGTCTTTGACTAGTAATGGTTTATCGATTTCAAATATAGCAAATGTCTATGGTAATGGAATTATGGAAGATTCTCAAAAATATATAGATTATTCGAATTATAAAGTTATTAGATGTGAAATGGATAGTTTGAAAAATACAGTTGATGGTCACAGGTTGATGGATCATCTGAGCAATAAGCATTCGCTTGAATATTACAGAAAGCAACAACAGCAGCAGCAATTTGATATTGAGAATGAAGAAGAAAGGGATGGTGAGATTGATATTTGGACTAAAAATGAAAATTTTATTGATTTAAGAGTTTCTCAAAGTTTCAGAGTTCCTGAATTTTGTGAGACTATAATTGGAAACATTCAAGAGTTGATCGATACTCAAAACGACAATTATAATACTGCTGATACTGATACTGGTACTGATACTGATATTACTGCAATTATTTCAGAAGACAGTACGGATATTACTGCAAAAGTTAGAGATCCCTTCTTTGATTCATACCAAGATTTGGATTCCGTATATGCTTGGATGGAAATGATATGTTTGAAATTCCCAACATTGGCTTCTTTAGAACTTGTAGGTCAAACTTTTGAAGGTAGAGAAATGAAAGCATTACATATTTCAACACAGACAAATGGTTCTTCTGGTATTGATTCTCATGATAACAAGAAAACTATTGTTCTTACTGGAGGTGTTCATGCAAGAGAATGGGTTAGTGTTAGTAGTGTTTTGTTTATTGCTAGTGAATTATTGAATAGATTTGGTTTATATAAAAGAGAAACTAGATTTTTAGAAAATCTTGATTTTTTCATTATTCCAGTTTTCAATCCAGATGGTTATAGTTATACATGGACTCATGATAGACTTTGGAGAAAAAATAGACAACAAACTTACTGGCCTAAATGTTTTGGTATTGATATTGACCATTCTTTTGATTTCCAATGGACAGGTACTACAAATTATCCTTGTAGTGAAGATTATAGTGGTGAAGCACCTTTTGAAGCTGTTGAAGCAGAATCTTGGAATAATTTTTTAATCGATAAAAAAGGTGATAGTTTCAAATTACACGGTTATTTGGATTTCCATTCTTATTCTCAAGAAGTATTGTATCCATATGCTTATTCATGTGATGCATTACCAAGAGATATAGAAAACTTATTAGAACTATCTTATGGTTTGGCAAAAGCTATTAGAAATAAATCAGGTAGAAGATATAACGTTTTGTCTTCGTGTCAGGATAAAGGTTCGGATTTCACTCCGGGTTTGGGTTCCGGATCGGCTCTAGACTATATGTATCACCATAGAGCACATTGGGCATTTCAATTGAAATTAAGAGATACAGGGAATCATGGTTTTTTACTACCTTCTAAATTTATAAGACCTGTTGGTAAAGAAAGTTATGCTGCAGTTAAATATTTCTGTGATTTTATTTTAAATCCTGATTTATAATAGTGTTGTGTAATTCTTCATATATATATATATACATATGTGTGTGTAATTATTATTAGTTTAGAGTAATTAGAGTTTTTTTTTATTTAAATTGACTGGATTTATTGTTTTTTTTGAAAAAATGAACTTGTACACAATGAACAACGATATTGAAAGGATCAAAATAATGTACAGTATGGTGGACAATAAAGTGACAGGTAGACCGTAGATAAGTTGGTCTACTGAAATGTTTATAGGAATCTCCTTTTGGTTTAAAATAGGACCACTCTGCGAAATGTCAAACGAAAGTCTCAATGAAACGTGCTCGTCAACATAAGACTCGATATGAGATATGGATACTGGGTGTATGGCACTCCAGCAAATCATGGCCAAGTAATGTTTGTCTGCCTGGTAGTCAAGGATTTCTACCGAGTGTCTTGTGTTAGGTGTCAAGTGGAACCTCTGTGTCTTGTGGTTTGTGTGATAGAGAGAAATAGCATTGGAGTTTTCAAACTCTTGGTGGTGTTTGACAAAAGGGATGTCACGGGGAATATCAATGAGTATTGTTTCTGTGTTTGCATTGATGCATGTGCTGAAAACCACAAACAGGCACGTAACTATGACCAGTAATCTATTATTCATTGTTGTCTTTATTGCCGTTCGTCTCTCTTGGCCTGGTTTCTCTTGAGATCTGTATATATATATATATAGACAATCATTAACAAATACCCTGCCCTTGCACTTTCTTTACCTCTTTTTCACAAATTATGCACGTTATCAACAAAAAAAAAAAAAAGCGGGGGTTTTCTTAAGAACAAAAATCAACATAGGGTAAAATGCGATGTTTTAATTAATAATAGATCAAGAGTCGAAGTACTAAAAGATGAAAACCATCAAATATACAAGAACACTACCACACAGGTATGTACACGCCCTATGATTCGCACAGGCTGACCATGCTAGAGCGTCAAACCACATTCATGAACAACAACAACAACAACAACAACAACAACAACAACAACAACAATAACAATAACAATAACGAAGCAACCAACGGGAACAACGGCAATAACAACAACAACAACAACAACATTCCACTAAACGATACCAACGCGCCTCCGTTCGTGTCAAACAGACAAGGCTACGCTATAAGAAACTTTCTACGATGGGTACTTGTGTTGGATAGGTTTATGGTTGCGGTCTTGTTGCCGATCGCATTGTACAATCTGACCTCGATTCTTATGTCGGAGGTGACACACTCGAGGTTCGGTGTTGTAGGAGAGTTGAGATCGTATTGGGATGGGGTCAGAGTAATAAAGAGAGATGCATTTACTCACGAGGTGAATCTTTTGTACATATCGAACGATTCGCTCGGTTTGCTATCCAAGTTCCACAATATAATTGTTTACTACACACAAAATTACGTCTCATCGATATTCCTGTGGGAACCCGTGCCTAACGACACGTCCATAATGACCTGGCTTTCGAAAATATTATATAAGTGGTATCAGATAATTGTGAAAGTGACGACTTCCACCATTTTCATCTTCTATGCAATCTCTTCCACCCTATACCTATGGTTTGCCATGGTCTTTTTCTGTTTGTGTTTGTTTATCAGTTTGTTAAGAAGGTACTTTGAGACTTTCCAGATGGTGGCAAAGACGCTTTTAAGCGCTATTAATTAACATTTTTCTGTTTTTGGACGAAATGCATGTCTAAGGGGCGGTGACCTCCTTCGTTTAGCTTGACGCAAAAAATGTTGAGAAGATGCCGCTTAATCAAAGTGCTCGGAAATTTCGAACCATCCCTCGGGATTTTTTCGCTTTTTGACTATTATGCATGTGTGTTTTTATTTTTTTTTGTTCTTTTTTGTTGTTTTTTTTCCCGATAGGAGCTGATAAGATAGCATACAATTCACAATCGAGTAGAGTATATATACATGTATATTTTTCCATTGGGATGTATGTAGAGAGAGAGAGAAAAAGAGATTAAAGTAAACAAAAACCCAATATTCAAATGAAGTTATCAAACACATTAGTATTATTTTTTTTAGCATATTTGAACTCTGCCCATATCGTTGAACCTCAATCCGCCTACGAAGTTGGTGAGGAGAGACACACAGAAGAAAGCTCTTTGGATGAAATCTGGGGAAGTTTTTGGGCATACCAAGGCATTGAGACATTTGCTCATTTGCCATACACAAAATGCCTAGTGGATGCAAATGAAGATTTTGATATTGGTATTATTGGTGTTCCCTTTGATACAGCAACGACTTACAGAACAGGAGCGCGGTTTGGACCAAGTGGGATCCGTAAGGCATCTCAGAGACAGGACATGTGGAGAGGTTTCAACATCAGAGCCGATCTGAATCCATACGACGACTGGGCCAAAGTGATAGATTGTGGGGACATCCCAGTGACACCAATGGACAGTGGGCTAGCCTTGAAGCAGATGTCCGCTGCATATGACGAGTTGATCTCAGAAAGAAACTCCACCGTTGATGCTGAATTACCACCAAGACTTATCTCACTTGGTGGTGACCACAGTATATTGTTGCCGATTTTGAGAGGTTTGAACAAGAAGTATGGTGAGATCTATGTTTTACATTTTGATTCTCATTTGGATACCTGGGCACCAGACAAGTATCCTAGTTACTGGAACTCGGAAACCAGTGAGTTTACACATGGTTCCATGTTGTGGATTGCATATCAAGAAGGATTGATTGCTCAGCATGGGAACTTGCACGTTGGTATGAGAACAAGAATCAGTGGAGAGGGATGGGACGATTTTGATGAAGACGACGACGTTGGTTTCAAGAGGATCTTTGCTGATGAGATCATGGACATTGGTGTTGCAGGCATGGCACAGAAAATCATTGATTATCTACCAAGAGATAAACCTGTGTATGTGTCTGTTGATATAGATGTGATCGATCCAAGTGGAGCTCCGGGTACAGGTACTATGTAGTGCGGTGGTTTCTTAACAAGAGAATTGATCTATATGATAAGACAATTGGACCATTTGAACATTATTGGTGCAGATATTGTTGAAGTCTCTCCACCATACGATCCATTAGAAATCACGACATTAGCCGGTGCACAAGTAGCCTATGAATTATTGACCTCCATGGTCAAAAAGGGCCCAATTGACAAGTCTTTGTTACTTGCTTCGTGATTATGAAAATATGCACCTCTTTAATAATAATAACAGTATGTATCGTTTAACCTATATCTCTTTTCAGTCTATTTCTCTTTTCAGTCTATTTCTGTAGTAGCACAAGCGCTCGGCAAAAAACAAAAAAAAAAATAAAAAGAAAACGATGATCGTTTCAGGAAACAATCCGCGGAAAGCGTGAAATATCTCCTCGGGAATTCTATACAGATATGCCTACCGTATATCTGCTATCTCCCACAATCCCTCGGGAATATGAGCTTATCTCTATTAACTACTATTTAAAAAAAAAAAAAAAAAAAAAAAACAAAAACAAAAAAAAACAAGAAAAGAAAGAGATATGTGAATTCACATATGTATGTGTATATAAACGATAGTAGTTCATGGAATCAATTGTAATACAATATAAAGAAAACACATATGAAAACCCCAAAAGATGACAAACTCTTTGTTAACTACACTACTAGTAATCCTAACACTTGGAATACAAACCATTACATGTGTCCATATTGATGAAATATATGGTGCATCATCTCATAAACCATTCAATACACAGGGACGTGGGAAAGATTCGTTATCCGATGTATGGGGACAAGAGTGGCCATTTCAAGGAATTGAAACATTTGCACATCTACCTCATGAGAAATGTCTATTAAACAGAACACTTGATATTGATATTGGTATCATTGGTGTTCCATTTGATACAGCAACGACTTATAGACCCGGTGTAAGATTTGGTCCTAATGGGATTCGTAAAGGATCTTTGAGACAAAGTTCGATGAGAGGATTCAATTTCAGAGCAGGTATTAATCCATATAAGAATTGGGCTAAAATCATTGATTGTGGAGATATTCCAGTAACACCAATGGACAATTGGTTAGCTTTGAAACAAATGTCTGCAGCTTATGAAAACTTGATCATCAATAGACCTTCTACTTTTGAAGGAGAACAAGAAGACGACAATAAGAAAAGTGGGGGGACTTTAAAAAACCCACCAAGATTAATTTCACTAGGTGGTGATCATAGTATATTGTTACCTATCTTAAGAACGATGAACAAAGTTTATGGAGGAGATCAAATTCAAATAATTCATTTTGATTCTCATTTGGATACATGGGCTCCATCTAAATTCCCAAGTTATTGGAGTTCCAATATAACAGATTTTAACCATGGATCTATGTTATGGTTAGCATACCATGAAGGATTGATTTCTAAAAAGGGTAATGTACATGTAGGATTGAGAACAAGAATCTCGGGAACAGACTACGACGATTATATGGATGATGATAGTGTTGGATTTAAAAGAATTCATGCAGATGATATCATGACCATGGGTCCTCAAGGTATAGTTGATTCTATTCTTGAAACCATTGATCCAAGTAAACCAGTATACATATCTGTTGATATTGATGTGATCGATCCAAGTGCAGCTCCAGGAACAGGTACGATGGAGTGTGGTGGTTTCTTAACAAGAGAATTGATCTATATGTTAAGAAGACTAGATCATTTGCAAATCATTGGTGCAGATATTGTTGAAGTCTCTCCACCATACGATCCATTAGAGATTACAGCATTGGCCGGTGCACAAGTTGCCTATGAATTATTGACCTCCATGGTCAAAAAGGGCCCAATTGATAAAGATTTGATTGATAAGGATAGAATAAACAACATTGAAATGATGAGCATTCAAGACGTTATTGGATCTTCAAATGACAACAACAACAACATTATTAATAACAGATATCCATTATAGATATCTCATTAGTAGTAGTAGTAGTAGTAGTAGTAGTAGTAGTAGTATAAAATAGTTTTAAAATATCATACTTGTTCTTTATCTTATCTTATCTTATCTTATCTCATATCCATATGTTGTAAGAATATTTTTTTAAAAAAAAAAAAAAAAAAAAGGCTGGGTAGGTAGAACAGGCACATCTGGTAAAATCCATTGACATCAAAAGAGTAAAAGTACACAATTAATAAATCCCCTATCTTTTTCTTCGACGCCCCCTTTTTGTCTACAAGGATATACAGTATAAAAGGAGAAACCACATACACCATGATGATTTCATATAAAACTGTGCAGTACATAGTATTATTATTATTATTCACATTGTAAAACAATACATATACATACTCTCTTTGACACTTTTCTACTATTTATATTATATTATACATTCTTCTGGATGGTTTTAAATAGGAGAAATACTTACAAAAAAGAGCCATGTGATGATAATATAATTTACTATAGAATAATAAGTTAATAATAAAGAGACACTATAGGCTGAATTCATTACTCGAAGATACGATAACTAATAGTTTAGTAATGAGAGTGAGAGTAGGAGTAGGAGTAGGAGTAGGAGTAGGAGTAGACGTGAGAGTAGGCGTGAGAGTAGGGGTAAGAAAGGGAGAGTGAAAACTACGTGTAGTTTGTTTTGTTTAGAGATGGGGTTGGTTTTCGGGATAAATATATCACCACTGTAATCTCCTATTATAACACCTACCTCCTATACTTTCGTTAAACAAATTTATTAGTTAGTGGTTGCATTGTGTTGTATTGTATTATATTATTATATAATAATATAATATAATATATTTTAAAACGGACATTATATCACTATTAAGAGTCTATCTATCATTTCTAAACCTTTCCACAAAATCGAAAAATAAAAAGAAAACAGTGTCTGTTTCTCTCTGCAATGTATCCTATTGTCTTTTTTGTTTAATCATATATATTAATTCTCTTGGTTTTATTTTAAAAAAGTCTTTTTTTTTTTAACAACTTGCTTACTTTACTTACTTGCTCTCCTAATTATTTATATTCACTCGTGTTTTTTTTTATCTTAACCTATATTCAAGAACTTTTTTTCTTTAATTTTATTTTATTTTCCTCTCTTCATCATTTTCTTTAAACAGTTAGGTTTTTTTATAACAGTGCATATTATATATATATAAAAAGAGGGAGCCAATCCAATCAGAATAATAACGTTTCATATTATAGCAAAAATAAAAAAAAGAAAAGTAAAGACAAGAAACAAGTACACACTCACTCTAATCTATACAACACACTAGTCTAAACTTTTGAATACAGTATAATAAAAAAAAAAATATAATACAAGATACTATTAACGTATAGACACCCATATACAGAGATGCAAGTATTGAGAAAAAAAGCATCTTTGTCCAATGATAATTCGGAATCTATGATGTCTAGATTTAAATTTAGTTCTCCGAATACGAATACGAATACTAATACTAATACTAATACTAATACTAATACTAATACGAATACTAATACTAATACTAATACGGATAATACGAGTAGTAATGATGATACTAATGATAGAATACAAAAACTCATAACATCTCCAGAGTTACATCCTTTTGAAAAACATCTAGAATTATACAAATGGTTAGATCCCAATCCTGCATATCCACCTTCATACAACAGATGTAATCCATATACATCAATACCAACAAATGGTAATGCTTCATTTCCTATATATGAATTACCCCATACTCCAAATGCCTGTAATTTAAACGATATGCCACCTTCATATACACCTTCGATAGAAAGTGTTACTATAGTTTCATTAAGATTAGAATATTTGAGTCCATTTGATAGAGCTATGTTTAGACATTGGAAACATTACATTATGGAATTAAATTCTACTCAATTAAATTTTTATCATTTAGATAAAGAATTAACTTGTAATATTCCATATTATTCAAATGGTAAAGAAGATTCATGTGAATTAAGAGAAAGAGAAAAAAATAAAGATTATACACGTTATGCAGGCAATAGTAGTACTAATCATAATAATAATATTAATGTACCTAGTACATTTTTTGGAGGAGATATTAATAAATCAAGATTAGATGGTGGGAAGGGTAAAAATATCTCACAACAAGGTCAGCAAAGTAATACTAGACAGATTTGTCAATTGACAAAGAAAGATACTAAAGCTATTGTTAAAAAAATATTAGTAGATCCATAAAAATATTTGACAAATGAAAAATTGTGTAAATCTTATTCTCTTCAAATGGGTGAATTTGGAATTGCTCCTGATGTCGTGGAAAGACCTTATGTTTTCAGAATGAGAGTAGAAATGGAACAGTTTGTTTTATCCTTTGCTAGTGTAATGGATATGATCAATTGGTCTGTTTATCTAAGTATAGGAATAGGTCTCTCATTGGAAATAGACGAAAGAGAATATCCAAATTATAAAATAGTACCAGTAGGAACAGGTAGAACTAGAAGAAGAATAACACGCGTTGCAAGAAGGAAAAAAAAGAAAGCAACAGCAGCAGAAGCAGCAGCGGCAGCAGCAGCGGCAGCAGAAGCAGTAACAGGTCTCGGTGTGGGTGATGAAAATGGTGTTTTACCAGGTAACGGTAACGCTCAACAAGAATCATCAACATCGGGGACTGCATCTGGTGCAACGCAATCTAATAATATCAATACCATCAACAATGCCCTTTCTTCATTAGGACTGGGTAAAGTCAGTGTGGTTCCTGAAAGTTCAAAACGTACAGTAAATAGATCAGTTTGTTTTGCTGCACCAAGAGCGGTGAATGGGATATCACCTAGTAATACCAGTAATAGTGTTAATAGTATTAGCACTAGTGGTGTACGAAACGATCCAAACTCCGTAACAACAGATCGTCAAAGACTCGAAGAAAGGGAAAATAGAAGAATAATGGAACAGTACACTTCAAACACTTTGAGAAGATACATGACCGAACAGCAGCAACAAGAGTCTAGAGATACAAGAGACGACACTAGTAGTAGTAGCGGTACTGTATCATTGCACTCTGCTCCAAGTTCACAATTTTCAGCAATGCGTTTCACAACAGGTAGTAATCCGTGTAATGTCAATGCCTATAGTTCATCCAAGTCCTACAATAATAGTAAAAAAATTATTATCAACCCTGAGACAATAATTGAGAATAAAAAGAAAAAAAGCGTTTCAAGTTTAAGAAGTTTCACTAATCCAGTAACGAAACTATTAAGCAGGAAAAAACCACCAACAATCATCACTGCCAATTTATCTACAAGTCAAATGCAAGGTTCCTTGGGTGTTTCAAGTGGTACTGGTAAGAAACCGTCTAGTTCTTGTAATTTTTCGAAGAGCTCAGAATCTACAAAAAATGCATCTGCTAGGGAAATAGCCCCAACAACACCAACAGTGGAAAACCCTCAATTGACAGTAATCAAAAGAGAAAATACTTGTGTTTCAGATGTATCCAACATGAATGCTTCTCTGCAAACGTATTCCAACTCCACTTCAGATTCATACTCTTCATACCCATCTTCTTCCAATAGTACTAACCAGCAGCACCTACATTCACCAACACCGCTGTCATCTCTGGGGAACAATTCTGATCCGGAAGACGACCAGTCGGGTTGTATTGTTGATTCTGTTGATGGCAAACCACCTCTATTACAAGATGCCTCACCTGTGAAACTATCACCAACAAATGAGATCGCATCAAATTTGGGTTCCCTATCGTTGAATGGTGCACCAATCTTAATAGTTCCAAACAACAATGCACAAAACAGTGGTGTTAATAGCAACAATAATAACATGCTGGAAAATCAAGACAGCAGAGACACAAATGAAGTGAGTCCTCAAAGTACCAATTCACAAGAAGCGGTATATCCTGGTACATCGTCTGTTAACACGAGTGGCAACCATGCCTCTAATTTGCAGGTCCCTGGTCAACCACTAGCTATTGTGGCAACTACATCTACTGCAGAAAGCTACATGGATCTGGAAGATGAGGAGGAAGAGGAAGAAGAATACGAGGAAGAGAGCCTCGAAGGAGGCAGATACATGAGAGTGTATGAAAGAGAAGGGATCCAGCACGATGAAGGAGGGTACTACTTACTGTACAACTCTAACGAGAGCACTTCTTCGAGAGGCGAACCCCCTACTGCTGTTGCTGCCCTTGCTAATGGCAATACAAGCTCCACCTCTTTCAACAAGGAAAGAAGAAACAGCAGTAGCAGCCAACCTTCTGTAAGGGCTGATCAAAGAAGAAGAGCTCTCTCGATCACCTCTACACTAGGAAGCACGCCTTACGGGACCTCGGACGTTAAATGGGATCCACCACGGAAAGTCATGACAAAGAAAAAATACATAAGAGAGGCTATTGGTTGTATCAAGCCATTATTAGAAACACAGTCGTGGTATGGGAAAGTTGTTTGTATGCCATCTTTATCTCCAGAATTCACAACTAACAATCCTCCGATATCAGGCATGTTGGCGGAGTTACAAAAAGTTGACTCTAAAAACGCCTCGTTATTCAAGTTTGGCTACTCCAGTCACGAGGGAAGCAAGCCTCGTTACAAACTAATTTTGAGAAGATGTAAAAATCACTATGTCTCACAATCGGTCATCGGTGATTCCGGATATATCAAGCTGGATTAAGAAGTATTAGTATATAATTATATACACCGTCCATACTTAATTTAACTG
This sequence comes from Hanseniaspora gamundiae, assembly GCA_003020785.1. Taxonomy (NCBI): domain Eukaryota; kingdom Fungi; phylum Ascomycota; class Saccharomycetes; order Saccharomycodales; family Saccharomycodaceae; genus Hanseniaspora; species Hanseniaspora gamundiae. The sequence goes on from PTXO01000008.1 coordinate 38,881, forward strand.
AGTAATATTCGAAAAAAAAGAAAAATCATCCATATTTTTTATTTCTTGAAACCTATATAATTGTCAGAGTGTATTGTATTTATAGCATTAATAGAGGATACACAACAACGCAGATTATTATGCATGTGATCATTGCAATTTTATTAAAAGGGTTTGCGTCCTCTGGATCAAACTCTAACTCACCAAACACTGTCGCTGGATCTTGAATGACACTTGCCCCTACTCTATTACGCACTGCCTCTCTTGTGGTTGCTATTCCTGAAGAGGTCTTTCTAAGAAAACCCAATTCTGAAAGCGTACGGGGGCTATGTTGATATATCAGTTTTAGCACAAGACTGAATACAAAAAACATGATGAGTGGTTTAAATGTTGCCCAGCTGATCGCATCTCCTGCCCGTGACAAGTAGTTCGCATTACGACTATCATCCAAATGATGCTGCTGCTGCTGCTGGCCATCAGTTCCTCCCCTATTTTTGGAGTTCCCATTTGTGTCTTTGTAACTGTCTCTTCCTTTAGTTATTGTTATTGTGCCTGTTTCTTCTTGTTTGTGCGTGGTTTCTTCGCTTGGTTAACACCCCCTGTCTCTTTCTTAAGGTTGGTGTCTCTGATTGAGATATCAAAACGTGGGCCGAAGGGTACACCGTCTAAATCGCCTTCGTGCAAAAGTACTTGAATCTCAGTTGTGTTTTTTTTTTTTTCCCATGCAGATTGATTTCTCCGAGATTACCTTCAACAAATGATTGAAACTTTTCACAAAGCCATTATCATCTTGATCAGGTCCAAAGTTAACCTTCAAAGTGAAAAAGACAACTGGTTACCTCAAAAACAGATTGCAAGAAAACCTTACCTCAATTGATTTGAACAAGTAGAATGACGCCAAAGAGAACCTTGAAAGAAATATTGGATTCTGAGTATGTGGAAGATATGGACGAAAACATGGATCCAGAGTCTGGTGATGCATTGACTGGGGAAAGTGGTAATGGAGAAGAAGAACCTGTTGAGGAAGTCATTGACCCAGCTCTATGTGTGGATTGTAAGGATATGCTAACAGAAATCATTTGTAAAGACTGCGATGAGCATTTTTGTGTTGTTTGTTTTGATATGATCCATAGAAGTGGTAAAAGAAAACTGCACGAATACCTTAAAGTGAACCAACCTGAAATCAAAGAAAATGATGGAACGGTGGACTCGACTGGCAGCATTGCCTCTTCCGAAAACGGTTCGTCCCAGGCTGACTCTGACACAGATGTCGACAAGAACGATCAAGACTCAAATCCTGGGGAACAAGGCTCTCTGGAAAGTCATGCATTGAAATTCTTACAAAAAAACATAAAGTACATTCCAATAAGGTTGTCTCCTGAAGAACGTCATTTGTTGAGACTACTAGAAGCTGCTCTGGAAGTCAGCGAGTACACAGATAGAGTTGATATTATATCGTACACGTCTAAAACCAAGAGAATGGTGGCACAGTTGAAAGAAATTTGCTCTATCTTGTGTGGGTTGACTATGGCTAGTGACTTGAAGATTGGTAAAAAACTATTGGAAATGAAGAATTTCGAGGACAATGAGCATTGGTTTCAAGACATTTTCGAAATTGGGAGACGTTACAAGATTATGAATCCAAACAAGTTGAAAAACACGTATGGGAAACTTTGTTATATGGTCATGGACTCGAGATTATCCGAGGTAGAAGAAAACATGGGCTTCCACTTGTTCAAGCCTATTAAAAACGTTTACAACTTCTTGATGGAAAAAGATCCTGCAAGTTTGAAAATGTTTGAGCAAACCATGATTCTTTACGCCACTATGCAAATATCGCCCACCGGGAAATCCAGATCCACTATTGAAAAACTTATCAGACAGAAAGAAAAGTCCATCGAAATGATTGCAAACAAATTCCACTCAAGAAAGCTTAGTAAGGATGATATTAGACAAGTTTTGTACTCTATCGGTGATTTTAATTCATACACCAACATCAATAGACAACCAATCATGAGAATGTTGGAAAGATTACAAATTTTCAAAGAGTCTGCAATCGAATCAAAATACTCTCTTGGTATTCAATGCGGCCAGCAAGGTGCTAGATTGACTCATAATCACGACAGACAATGGCATTACGTTTACCAGTCTCTAACATTGTGGAGTGTTATCCAAAGGGACATGATCAAGCTTTGGTATATTGCTGATGAGGATTTGTTCAATGACTCTTCGTACAGATTGACTTCTACTGGACAAGGTTTAAACAGAGTCAAGCCATGTCCACAGCTATACAAGACAATGCACACGGTTTTGCATGAGTGTAGAAGCAAGTGTGATTCATGGGTTGGCTCTTCTGTGGTTCATTTGGGAGATGACGCTGTGCCAAATGCGTTGTTTTTCTTGGATATATACACTCAAGTTCCAAGTATTTTGATTCCATTTGATCAGGTTTTGATGAAAATCAACGATTTGGTCGGGAAAGATGATATGATGTTGAACTACATAAACGAATCGTATGGTTCTGTGGATGATTTGAAATTGATTATATTGTCAGAGTTTTTCACACATGCTTTTGACGGTTCTGGTGCTAATGATTTTTACATGAGTGGTAGTTGTATCGATGGGAGATTGACCAGTGCTTGGAATCACACCAATCAAATATCCAAGAAAAAATATTACAACATATTTTTGATGACTGGTTTTACCAGTTTCAATGGTGAAGGTTATTGATGCCTTATATATATAGATTATTATCATTATTATATATGTGTATATATATATATATATATATTATAGATATGTAAACAAAATCATCATTCAGATACAGTAGTATCTATCACCAAAATCACCCAAACCTGGAGCCAAGTATTTATTTTCGTCTAAACCTTTGTCGACACAGGCAGTAATGATTTTGATGTTTGGGTATGCTGCATGGTAGTTTTTGATACCTTCTTCGCAACATACTAGATTTAAGAAAAAGATATTTTCTTGAGGAACGCCTTTTTCGATCAAGACTTTAGAAGCCATAATAGCAGAGCCACCGGTTGCCAACATTGGATCTAGTAAAAATACGTTTCTGTTCACGATATCTTCAGGTAACTTTTCGTAGAATAATTCTGGCATGCAGTTTTCTTCGTTTCTTTGAATCAAGATTTTCCCAATTCTAACGCTTCTACAAACGTCTCTTAAACCTTGTTTCATACTCTCACCAGCTCTAACAATGGAAACCCCACAGATTCTACCCAGAAAGGAGACCCCGTCATAAGTTTGACCAGTTGGTGTAGTGATTTTTTTAGGTTCCACAGGCATGTGGTTTAGACCTTCTTCCACTAACAATCTGATGATTCTATCGGAGTAGAAGCAAAAGTCGGTTCTTTTGGTATTTTCACTTCTGATAATTGAGAAAAGACCTTTCAATTGGTTTGTTTGTGGTAATAGCACAACATTTTTAAACGGTTCGGTTACACTTAGTGACATTGGAGTTTGTTTGTTTTATTATTAGGTTACTTCTTTTGTATTTTTATTTGTGTGCAACGTGTAAAAAATAATCGTGTACCACATAGTATGATTGTACAGAACAATCATAAGAGTTGAAACTCGAAAGATGATAGCTTGAAACCTGTTATCTTATATATGTATCTAACATCGACGATCTTTTTTTTTCAAAACATCATTCTACATCGCAACGAAGAGAGCAAAAAGAAAAAAAAAAGTTAAATCCGTCGGAGTTACATGGTGTCTGATACCTCTTTTCAAGATCAGAGGGCAAACACTAGACTGATAAAATAATGCCACAAAGAGACGTCAAATAAAGTGCAAACAAGATAATGTAGCTTAAGATAAGAAGATAAAAGTAAATGCGTGTAAAGAACTACAAAAAAAAGGCACGCAATGGAGTATCACACTTGTTGAATGCCTTGCCTTCATCACTACTGTGAAAATACACACATGCTTGATGAATTAATCTTAGTAGATTGGCTAGTTCTTGAATATTACTAGCAACTAACCTGTGTATGCAGTTAATGGTTCAGCCACGTTTATAGTAAATAGTTTTGTATTTAACTTTGAAACAGAAAATGAACAATTCAATCATACTACCGTGTATCAGAAGTTTCGTGAGTTTTGCAGAAATTCATTGATTTATAGTCCGCTCCGTCTGAATGCAAGTTCTACCGTTATGTGTTCATCTTCATACCTACATGTTTACTTTGTAAGGTTATTAATATACATTCTTCCTTTCAGACTCTAATGGATGGAAACTATATATCTTATATCCTAAAGTAAACAAAAATAATGTGATCACGCGGATGTCATGTGACTTGTCTTTGTTTGAAGGTTGAATAAGCAAACTTGAGTATTGAAGTCTATTCTTAACAAGAGTTTACTTGAAGTTACCATAAAACGTGTTCGAAATTTCTAAATAGACTATTAGCATATGTTAGGTATATACATATACACATATGATACATTAAAAAAGAAAGTCTTCAAAACAAACGACTCAACTCTTGAAGTCATGAAAAGGTAAATACGTACATACATTAACCATGGCGTCAAATGCGCTTAAAGGGCAAAAATAAAAAACCACTCCAGCTATTCTTCCTTGTATACACTATCAGTCATTTGGCACTTATTGCCCTCTTTAAAAGCCAATAGACTTAGGCATGCGCAGTATAGTTAGGACTGATCATGACCAAAAGAGTACCTCTCAAGACACATAGTCCTAGAGTTCTCTTGCGAAGTAGTTTGGTCAGATCCAACTCATCCGTGATATATTCTACAGCATCGTCTAAAATCATGTTCATTGCTGGGTCGAAACTTCTCAATATCCCGGTGACAGTGATATTCCCTGCCAATTGGACTTTAACGCTTTCGTTTTTGTATTTCTCCAAGTCCAAAATCTGGTCTCTCTTTGGTGCTTGTAATTTTTTTTTTGTAGGTTCTCTTTCCATTTGTTCATGCTGAGTTGTTTCTCCTGTTTTCAATCCTGTCTCTACAAAAGAGGATGCAGAAGCATTCTGGTGTTTGGAGTCACTGGAAACCTGAGCATTGTAGTTGTTGATATTATTGTGTGTATCGCTGTTCATCACCTGTCCCTCTTGTTGACGACTCATCCTTTTATTGTTGCTTCACTTTCTTTTCCTTCTGATGCAGAGTTGGTTTCCACACATGGTTGACATATTACAACATGGCCGAACTGTGATTGACAAGAAAGAAAAAAAAAAAAACAAACTAAAAAACTAAATGGCAAAAAAACAGTACAGGAAAAATGGATTAAGAGCTTCTTGAGAGAGAGAGAGAGCGAAGAAAAAAAGAAAGGTAATATAGAAGCAGTAATAATAAAACTATACAAGAAAACAGCAAACACCGCAATTCAAATATGTCTTCATCAATCAATATCATAGGTCCATTTACGAATAGTTTGGAATTCAAAGATGATTTCTACAAAAAAATTGTAAAATCAAACAACGAAACTCTTTTAAAAGAGTTAAATATCAAAACAGGTGTGAATGTAGAGACTATGGTTGTAGAGATATATTATCGAGGTAACAATGATACAGGAAATAACACAGATGCCCCAGAGGTTACAGAAAAAGTCGTCATCAATTCGGAAAACCAAAATTCAACTAGTATCCATTACTATCTGATATATAAAATAGTCGTCAAAGACACCGACGAGAACTCTGTGGTGAACCAACTTTCTAACGACACCGCCACCAAAGAAGACAACACTGATAACATATTGAGTAAAGAGGAATACCAGAATTTGGAAAACTCAGCTTATAAATGGAAAAAGAATTATTCACATGAAATTAATGAATCGATGAAAAATAAAATATCTTTATTACAGAAACACGTAGGAGAAAAGGTGGAAATTATCAAGAGTGGCGAGATTGGTTATCTTAGATTTGTTGGGGTGTTGAAAGAAACAGGCAATTTAGAGAAACACTTTTGTGGTATAGAGTTTGATAAACCAATAGGTAAAAACAACGGATGCTTTGCCAATGACATCGATCATTTATATTTTGGACCAGTTGCCGAGAATCACGGTATCTTTGTTCCAGTAACCGCAGTAAGAGTTGTGGTTGACACTTCAAAGAGTGCAGGTGACGAAGAGGCAATTGAAGAGTTGTAAAAGGTATGAATGTGTATATATATATATATATATATATATCTACAATACATGTTGTGCATAGCTTACTTCCTGTCTTATTGACAGTTCTTTCTTACCAGCTCGCTGTCACGTGAAATTTGTATTGCTATTTTTCGTTCCTTCCCGAATGAAGAAATTATTCCAAGCTTTTCTTTGTGTTTCTTCCGTTAGTGCTCTATCTTTCCAGTTTGTATATTTTGTTCAAACCTACTTACATGCATGTGTGTATTTCTGATCCCTACATTACAAAGTCTCTTCTTGGGTTAATTTACATGAAGGTATTGTTGAAGAGAGAAAGTAATCAAAGTAAAGATCTTCACCAGCTACCTTAACAACCATACAAACAAACATAGGAAAGAAATGTTTGACTCAATCTACAACAACGTATACCACACTTTTGCAGACATAGAACCTAAAAAAGCCATTAGATTGGTGATTATTGTTGGTATTTATGCAATTATCAGAAGCGTGTATCAAGGTCATTTGAAAAAAAATCATTTGCAGCATCAATTAAAGATGGATCAAAGGGCTAAAGAGAAAAAGATGAAAGCCGATGGTTACTCCTCAGAATACCCTACTGAAGAAGCAGAACTAGAAGCAGAAGCCATAAAGGAAGAAGCCAAGGCTGTTCCGTTCGGATTTGGTAATAAAACTAGAAAAAGAGTAAAGAAACAAGAAAAAATCATAAAGGATAAATATGAAGCTTTAAAGAGAGAACAAGAAGAACTGGCCAAAATGAATCTTCCTTCCTACGTGGACGATACTGCAGATATTGCCGATTTGTTGGAGGATTGATAGATACAACTTTCGTATGTAAATAACACTCCATGATTATATGTATGTACAATAACACGTAGCATATAGGATTTATTCCTCATTCGTTTACAATATATATGTATATATATATATATATATATATACATTTTTTATCTTTTGTGAATTGATGATTAATGAATTGGATTGAATAGTTCCAATCACTCAGGATTTCGGCATACACTTGCAATACAATGATGTATGTGGGGAAAAAACAAAAAAAGCGAGATAACCTCGGACATTGATGGATATTTCTTTTTTTTTTTTTTTCTTCTTCTTGTTTTTCTACATTATGCAGGTACTGCCAAAAATCGATGTTATTAGGTGATGATCTTGGTTTTGAACAGCATATCGAACGATTGTTTCCTAACATTGCTATGTTTACATGAAAGTAGAGAACACAACCCAATTAATATACAACACGAAAAATGGGTTTTAGAAGAGGAGGAAGAGGAGGTGCTGCTGGTGGTGGTTTTGGAGGGTCCTTACTATTTGGACTTAATCCTTCCGATCTAGGAACAATTAATAATGAAAATACAGAAATGCCACAGATTCCATTCCCAGTGAATGGATTGATGAATACACAGGAAAAGGAAATAGGTGTGAACTACATAAATCTTAACAACCTAATAAGAAGCGGCCCGTTCCACACAGGAGACATACAACCGGAGTCTGAGATTGAGAAATTGGCCAAAGATGACGGTATTCAAAGATACAGTGATAAATTTAGTAAAAAAAAACAGTTACAAAAAGATAAAATCATGGCATCTATAAACGAACATCCTTACCAACTAGAACTTTTCCCACAAGAACTATATCCAATGTTAAAAGTGTCGAAAAAAAAATCTATGCATTTGTCTAAATTGAAAACTAAAGACGACATCTTTATGGGTGCAAGACTGAATCTATCTAAAAACAATGACAAAGACGATATAGACATAGGAGCAGCATTTGAAAACATTGATGAAAATTTGGACGATCGTAAAGACGGAGAAGAGGGCGAAGCACAGGAAGAGGAAGAAGAAATCGACGACGAGTTTGACGATGAAGACGACGAGGACATGGATGATGACTACAACGGTGAAAAATACTTTGATAACGGTGAAGACGATGACTACGGTGATGATGACAATGGAGACGAACCTGCATTTTAGATGTCTAATAAAACTTTGTTTCCATCTCTTCTTGTATACTACATTATTAGATAGAACTATATACGTGTAAAACTTGGAGATTTTGCATTTTTTTTGTTGAAATTATGAGTCTGAACATAGAAAATGCTTAGAAAGATGCTATTTTTACAATTTTTTCTTCTTACATATTTGTCTATATAAATGCACTGGTCGTTTCACACTTCATTTTGGTAACGGAGGAGGAGGAGGTCTTCTAGTTGGTGAGTTGTGGTTGTTGTTAGCGTTTCTTCTTGGGGAATTGTCATTACTGAATACGGTAAAATTCCTAGTGGGCGACGCATAATGACTTGATCTTCTGGAACCATTAGGATCGTACGGTTTCCCGTAGTCTCCGTCATGTACTTGGCTCTGTTGTCTTTCTTGGTGAATGGAAGCACCTCTTTCCGTGACTCTTGAGGTGACACGCCTGCTGTTTGCCATATTAAATAGTTTAAATCTCGGCTCAAGTTCTTCGTCAACATCATCATAGTTTTCATCTCCGTTCACACTGTCTTCTTCAATGTATGTCTCATCACTGCTCGTGACTCCTACTGCTTTTTCTAGCTCTTGGAAATCGACTTTCTGATTATTCCTGTTGATGTTGCTGTCATTGGATTTGCTCATAGCCGATTCGTTGTCTCCTAAAGGTTGATTCTTAAAATTGAACATTTTACCCTTCAACTCTTTCAATTTGGCAAATAAAGGTTCGGAATCAGCAACTTTTGATTGTTTACTGTCACTAGAGTTCGCGAATCTTGGAGCTTCCATGTCATTTGAATACACATTGCTTCTTCGACTGTAAGTGTTTTCGTCAACAACTTTCTTCTTCTCAAAGTTAGCCCTGCCCGTTGACATTCCGGCACCGGTTTTGTTAGTTCTGGGTATTGGCCCACCAGGAACACCATGCGTGTAACCAAATCCATTGCCACTATTCATATTGGTTTCTGTCTCATTCTCTTCATCGTCAGTCCACTGCAATGATTCGTGTGGCAACGGTGGCAACTGCCGAGACGCAACAGACTGATCGAATTGGTCGATGTCGTCTAAAACAGTATGCCCTCCAGTATTTATCTCACTTGCACTTTTAATTTTAAAAGACAGTTCAACGTAAACTTTCCCAGCGTCTTCAACTCCGTTCTTCAAATCAATCCATCTATCGTCACCATCGTTTTCATCAGAGAAAATAGCTGTAGTGATGTCGACATTTGCCTTACCAACGAACTTCGGAGCATCGTCAGTCTCATGGAATATCTCCAACGCCATCAACGGTTTTATCTCTGGAGTGATTTCAAATTTGGCTAAAAAGCTCCAATTAGGTGTCTGCCCACCTCTAAATGATACCTTTGAGCGCGCGGTCATATGCTGAATCCGAAGAATAATAAATGGCGACTGCTTGTCCAGTTTTCTGACATTGATTAAGTCTTTTGCTCTATGGATAAACACCGTCAGTGTTCCATAGACCCCAGTAAAAGTGTTATCGTATTGCGACATCTGCTTCGTTTGGATTTTTTTGACTGTTTTGTTTTCATGTTGCTATGTGCGAAACTCTCAAAGCGCTGGCTAAGTGCAGATCTGAAAAAAACATCTCTTTAACCTCAAAGGTCTAGAATGCAATCGATAAAAACAAAACAAAACAAGAAAAAAAATAAATAAAACGCGGTTGGGTAACATCGAACGTGTGCTCAATACACAATACATGATTAAAAGCGACAGCTACTTGAAACATAAAATACTATCTACAAAATAATATATACTAATTCATCCCAACACCTTTCATCTTTTTGGAGCAGAAGACCGGTATGTATTATTGTAACGGCTTTCCGAACCCTTTGTTTGATTATTCATATTGGATGTACCTCTAGCATCTCTCGAGTCTCTTCCTCTATTATCGTAGTATTTGTCAGAGTCAGAGCGCGATGTGCCATATCTACCATTGCCTCCATTTCTATCGTCTGCACTGGAACGACATTGATGTTGGGAAGTTCCCTGCGAGGTGCTAGCATGCCCACTGCGTAGAGAGCCCCCTTGTCTGCTGGTAGATGCTGGAGCACTTGGTCTAGAGTTATTGCCACTCACAGTATCAAATCTATTGCCGACTGGTGCACGAGTGACACTTTCGGAAACCTTGACACGACCTGCTGGTGCACGAGATATACTTTCAGATACTTTGACTCTGTTAGTAGGAACACTTGCAGTGCTTTCAGATACCTTTGTTCTGCCAACGGCTGGTTTTGCTTCAAAGTGAGATCTTTTAGTTTTGTATTGTTCCATAAATGTCTGCATCTGCTCGAATACTTTTACAAGGTTGTTTCTGCTATCTTGTCCCAAACGCTTATAATTTGATTCAATGATGAATTTTAGTTTATTAGAAAACTCTTCAAACGTGTCTGGAATTTTAGTTCTGAAGAAGGTTCTCAAAGTGAAACTGATTACACCAGTGTACTTTTCAGCAAAATCGTTTGATGAATTCTTAAGGATGTACGTTAGCTTGGTGTACATGTTGTAGTCCTTTAATAAAGTTACAATTTTTCCGACACCATCCCCTTGTAATTCGTCCTTTGCTAGGGTATCAAGAATATCGTTAGCCATCTTATGATAGTCAGTCTTATCATTGGGATCAATATCCAACTTTGGCTTCTTAGGAGCGGTGGGAATGTCTTGTTTTAACAGTCTCTTACGAGTTTCCTCCAAGTGTTCTTTCTTTTTTCTTATTTCCTCTTCCAGAGCTTCCTTCTTTTTTGCTGCTAAAGCGTCTGCCTCCTCCTTCTTCTTTTGGTTCTCAGCCTCTTCCTCTAAGGCCCGCTTCTTAGCAGAAGCGTCCTCTTCAAGTTTTCTTTGGGCAGCAGCCTCATCATCTGCTTTCTTTTTAGCAAGCGCCTCTTCTTCAGCTTTTTGCCTAGCAATCTCTTCTTCTTCAGCCTTCTTTTTTCTTAGTAGTTCCAGTTCATCTTCTCTACGTAGTTTCAATAAGGACTGTTTGTAGCTGTCCATTTGTTGGTACATTTCAGTTGAATTTTCCATAACAGTGTATAATTCAAGTTCTGTTTCGCTCAATTCACAATAATTCAAAACGCTGATGGTTTTGTTTAGTTGTGTTTTCAAAAACCCTAACAACGTTTCACAAGGTGTTCTGATGTCATTTCTTTGTTCGTTTTTCAAACGACACTGAACTGAGTTTACTAGAGTGGAAACGTGAGCCCTAAAAATAGGGAAAGTGAACACAACTTTACTCATTAATTGTATACAGTTTCTGCTAAACATGTAAACATCAGAGCCAATGAAACAAGAAATCACATTGGTAAACTGAGTGCTCCATTTCAAAACAGTTTTCGACAATATGTCGTCCTTTTCATAAAGATCTTTCATGTCAAGGATTTTTTCCATGCATTTCTTGATAAACAAACCGAAATAAGCAACTGAAGCAGAAGTCAAACTAGCAAGTTCAAAAGCAAATAAATCTGAGTCGAATAACGTGTCTAATAACAAGATGACTTCATCTTTGTCAAAAAAGGCAAACAAAAATTCTGCACAATAATATGCGTCTTCCAACCCGAATTGGGCTCTTGGTATAATGCACTTGACCAATAAGTTATAAGCCTGATCTTGATTGATTGATAAAGACCATTTCGTTTTTTGACCCTGAAGCCTAGCAAAGAATTCTTTGGTATGCACACTATGTTCATTCTTATCTTGTTGGATCTCAGCTTCGGATGAATTACTCTTGTATTTTGATGACGAGCTATATATTGGTTCACTGTACAATACATCTTTCAACGAGCCTAACCAAAAGTCAGCAAAAAACTCAATGTTGTCACCAAAAGTATCAACCAATCTACGCGACCCCATCATAGCGTCAAGTTGTCCAGGGGAACTCCGATCATTCGATAGATGCGATCTCCAAAGGTGAAATGCCCAACTCATGTCCATATCATGTTGATCAATCATATCTACAAAAGAGAATATGAATTGTGCATAATCTTTTTCAGGGATAATGTGGTTGCAGAACTCGATAAATCTCCACAGTATACTGCTTACATCATCATACCTGTTTGAGATAATCTTTTCATCAAAATCACTATCAAAAACATTCTTCAGGTATTTTTGTAGGTACAAGATTATCAACGAAATTGAGTTTGAAGAACACAACTCAAAATTTTGGAAAAACGCAACCGAAGTTTTCGTATTTCTTTCTCTCATGTCTAATAAATTGTTTCTTGCTGCTGTCTTCAAAAAGTTTCCGGAGTTCAGCATTATCAAGATATCTTCTTGAACGTCCTCTAGTGGTTGGATCCCACTAACATTGTCGATAATGGTTTTCAATAGAAACGATGCTGAATAATCGCCCTTTGACAAGTTGTTCAATATGTATTCAATGATCGAAGAACATCTAAAAAGAGGCTGCTGTTTAATGATATTTGCAATGAAATTGGTCAAGTTTTGAAACCACTGTGCCATATTTACACCATCCGCAGAAATTGTCTCTCTGGGTTGAGTTAGTCTTTTTAACAAAGAAAATTCTAAAACGTCTAATGCGAAGAGAGTCAAAAACTTGGAAGCAGAAACCAAAATACTCGAAACTTTGTCAAAATTTTCTATAGTGGCTAGAACGAAATCAAAGACAGCCAACGGATTTGAATTGGCATAATTAGCGAACCTTCTACACTGACTTTCCACTTTCTCGTAACTCACGACTTTCAAAAAGTTCTTCATGCCACTTTCCGTTTTGGCGTATTGCAATTTTATGTTTAAATTGGAATCTAGCAGTCTTGTAGTTAGCTCATTGTACAATACGAACCTTTCTCCAACAGAAAAGTGTTTCATGACTCTGAACAATTGGTTGTTGATGTATCCTGTGTTGAAAATCATAGAAGGAAACAAGAACTTTCTAAAATAAACAAACCATTCTTTGGCTCTTTGGTTGTTTGCTGAAATGTCATCTAAAGCGATAGCAACTATTTTCTGTAAGAGATGTTCACCGCCCTCGTAATCCAATCTAGGTGATAATAAAAACAAAAACTCGTGCGAGTACTTGAACAATAGATCAACAGTGTCAATAACGGGCACACGTTCATTCCATTTAGGAAAATAATATTGGAAAAGGTATGGTGGAATAGAGACGTCCAATGGATCACTTGAAGATTGAAGCAACATTTGCTGAGCACTATGTACCAGCATCACATCGTTGTATGAGACTCTAGGCAAGGAGCGCTCTTGTACTGTAAATTGCTTCGAGATGGTACATCCATGCAAAGGAGAAATCATCTCATCAAACATTCTGAAACTAAGTGTCATTAAAAGAGGATTTTGAAAGTGTGCCTGCTTGAATTTCTTTAGTAGATAGACAGCTGGTGTGTAGCATCCGGTTTCTAATAGTTTTTCCAAAAATAAAAGTTTAGAGCAGTTATATGCTTTCGAAACTATTTCCTTTTTCACTTTGGTCTTTTCATCTTCTTCCGTGTTTGCATCATTTTTAACAGCAGAATCACTTGATGTAACTCCTATTTCTTGAGTATTTTTCAGTCCAAATGAAGATGCATTAGTTGAAATCAATTTCGCACCATGATCGTCTTCATTAGATAAAGCTTGTGCTGTGGCCAATGCATTTGCTGATGACGTGGTTTCTGTCTTGATTTGCTTTAGCTCAGAAACGTAATAATCAAAGTATTTAACTAAAATACCGTCATCCAAAGGTTGTAATCCGGAGTAGATTGATTGAAAAGAAACTAGACCTGACTTCAACAAAATACAGGTTACTTGCAAACAATTCGATAGGTAACTAGAATCGGATGATGGGTTAGCCAGCTCTTTTTTTGAATTGATCCTTTCCACCAAAACATTGGAAATGACCATATTACCACCTTCCACATCTAGTTTGTCTATGTTGGCTAATTTGACAGATGAAGCTGAATTTATGTATTCCAACAACAACAAACAGAACTTCCAACTATCCGAGCAAAAAAGATCAAAGTAAACATTGGACTCAGTCAAAAGCGCGTGGCCTAATGATAAAATCATTATGTCTACAATTTGTTCCAAAACACCCGTTTGTTTTAGTTGGTATTTACTCATTATTGTTTCAAAGGCAGGGATATAAAACCCATGCAATATGACTAATGGGTTTTCGGAAAAAATAATTTGATCGTCAATGACTCCAGCTAGCACCAAATTGATCATATCTGACCACCCGACAGCTTCTTCTAGTAAGTCGTACCTTGGGTCATGAGTGCAGATTTTCTTGTAGACTTTCCGGTATTTGCTGATTGCAGTAGTGTCTTTGAGCAATAGCCTTTTGATATGATACATACGATCATCTATGGTGATGTCCAACATGCTCCATAGTTTTGAAAGAGTCGAGTCGTCCACATTTACACTGGAACAATAACTCGTTAATAAATTGTGAGAAAATTCTCCCAAATCGGTTTTATACTCGACGAGTTGTTTGATAAACTTAAGCAATACCAGCTCTTTGTTCTTAGAAACCGTGATCCCTACTGAATCACTTTCGGTACTATCCTCACTAATGCTTGGACTTGTCAATTTCGACTGCTGAATGGTGGAAAATATCTCATCAAAAAGATAAGACAAAAACTCTGCATAACGTTATTTATTAGTGTCGTCTTTTTGGTAAATTGTTTCGATTTTCTGGAAAAAATCTCTCTTTACAAAATCAGAATTGCCCTCTTTATATAAAAACTCATTCTGTAAAAAACTTTTGATATCGATGTCTGTTTCAAAGCCGTGTGTTGTCCTGTCTTGGTTTGGCTTGTCCCAATCAATGTTTCTGTCTAGGCACAATTGTCTAAGTTGGTCTGTCATTGCTTAGTAGCGAGATGTGTGTTTAGATTCCTTTCTTTTTCAGAAAAGATGATATGCGAGGAAATTAAAGTGCTTAAACTCTATTGAAGTACTCAAACAAAAGTTAGTGTATGTGATTGAATATTCCAAATCTTTATGCCCTTAGAGACGATTAACTTCTTTATGGTTATATTGACTTATTAATCAGAAATGTTTTCCCTCCCGTGAGATTTGTTCATGAAAATGAGCAACCCAGAAAACTGAACTTCGCGAATATCCTCATCATAACGAGCTTGAACAAAAACATAGTTACCCTCGCTCGTTTTTTACGCAAAAGACGCAATGTTTAACAAACCTCATCGTGTGTGACGTATATAAGAAGGTCATTTCTGACATGTAGGTTTACAGTGCTTATTGATTCTCTGATCCTTATATAACTATAACTTAGGAATCTAGATGAGACCAGAGAAGAAGCCAATTTTGAGCAGGGAGCCAATACACTAATAAAAAGACAACCATGAGTGACAAGATTAGAAATAAAGAAGTTTTCCAAACAATGAAGGACAAATACGTAGCCTTGGGAGATGACAACACCACATCTGATGAGTGGGTACAAAACATACACAGAGATACTTACAACCTAATGTTGCATAGCTCGTCCTTGTTGGAATACACCTCTTTGGCTAGTGGTAGTGGCAGCAAATTTGATACAAAACTCGAATTATTGAAGAAATTAAAACAGCCACAGTTTAAAAACCACGACAAGCGAACATCTCAGAGTTTAGGTGATGAAAAAGATGCACAAGAAGAAAACAAACTTACAAAGAAATCTCAGAATTTGAAGTCATAACTGTTTATTGAGATTGCGAAAGGGCAATGAATACATCTGTTGTGATTACGCATAGGAAAAAAAAAAAAAGATTATAGTAACATTAAGCATTTTATTATACATATTAGTACACAGGTGCTTTCCGGTTACAAAGGGGATTCCATATATAATAGACACAATTGTTCAAGCCTCTATGACTCCGCAAGAAATAATTCTGTTATCAATTACGACACCGTCAAATTTTTGTTGAGCCTTAATGATATCTTCATTGATCACGCTTGTGTGAAAAGCGACATCACAATTGGCCGAACCGGATGCCAAATTAGACAGAGTAACGCGCTCAACATTCAACCCGGTGTTTTCTATGATCAGGTCTTTCAAATAACTCTCGTTTGTTCCAAGTTCCAAGTTCTCCATTAATAGTTTGAAACGGGGAGACTTTTTGGTGAATAGTACAAGACGTTTTTTCTTAGGCGCAGATGGACGATCCCTTGGCTTATTTTTCTGTATGTTCAAATTCACGACAACAGAACTGTTGTTTCTTGCTGGTGGTGCCTTTTTGAAAGATTTGTTATTTTTCTGTTTTGAAGTTGTTTTTTTAGTTAGCTCTCTCAGTTGGTTCCCAATATCATTGGCACTGATAAGCTTTCCCTTCAAAGACACTAGTCCAACAGAAGTAGTGATGGATCTGTTTTGTTTGACTGCTTTGTCATTTGATGAGACCTTTCCGCTTATCATATGTTTCAACAAAGGATTAGTTCTTTTGACATTGTGTACGTGCTTAGAGGTGGGGTTAAAAGCTCTTTTGTTGTTTGGTTTTTTCTGGACAGCCATTATTATTCTTGGGCTCTGACTTCTGGGCAATGGGTTTTGTCTACGTGTTCATTTAAAATGTAAGATGGATTTGATAGCGATCTAGTTCCAGATCCTTGAAGTGAATGCAAAAAACGAAAAACACGGATGGATACATTTCTCACTATGCTCGGGTAAAGCAAACTTGACTTTACAAATCGTGGATGTAGCACAATCTACCATGGTATGTAAATACACATACCAGCCATTCTCAAACCTGTTTCCGGTGATTTGCCTGTCATAAAACTATACTTTGTTTTTATATATATCAAAAAATTATTAAATATGCTACTATAAATGTCATCATATAATCTTTTCTTCGAATTTTTTTTTTGAGACGCCAGTATATAGCTATACGCACTATCAACCAGCATGTTCATACACAGTAGAGTTCAATTTCTTGGAATCAAATTTATGAACCAATTGTTCTGGGATTGGGAATTCCACAAAGTCATCGTCTTCACCAATAGGCAAGTTCAAATTCAAGGAAGTAGAAGAGGAAGTGCACAAGGAGGCATTGATGGACTCTTTGCTCAAGTAGATGATACCACCATCACATTTGTCTGCTGTGATTTGAGGACATGTGCCGTTGACTTGGATTGCGAACTTGTCACATTTAATCAGCTCGACCCCAGAAATGGTGTTGTCCAAGACCAAGTTGCATCCAAAACAGTCATTGATGGTGATAGCATTGACTTTCCCGGTAACTTGAATCAAAACGTTTTTACATTTCCCAATAAAGACAGATTCGTCAATATTACCCTCAATAACAATAGGCTCGTTCAAAGAGTCTTCGTAGTTTTCGACAAACCATTTGCTGCCCATCATTTCCTTTCTAGGAGGTTTTTTTGTTTTCAAACTTTCTGGCTTCTTTGGTTTTGGCGGAACACTTGGTGAGGAACTTGAAGCTTTTGCTCCACCGTTTGTAGTGTCTGTCAATGGCTTATTTTTATCAACTTTCTTCAAACCTGTGGTGATATTTTCTCCCTTACTTAATTCTGCAAAAACAGCATTCATCCCTTTGGTTTCAGTTGCATCGCCTGAAGAGTTTGATTTAACCTCAAAGACAGCAGATGGAGGAGGAGGAGGAGGTGGAGGCGGAGGAGGTGGTAGGGCACCACTGGCGGCAGCAGACGCAGGCCCCGCAGAATTACTGGTTCCCAAACTACGCAAAGCCTCCTTCAAAGGAATCCCACCGCTAGGTTTCCAAGTGACACCCGCTGTATGATAATCCTTGATATATTGTCTCAAGTTGTCGAACCCTTTCAAATATGTTTTGACCCATTCAGAGGAGTTAGCGTCAGTATCTCTGAACTCTTTCAAAACTTTGTTTGTCCAGAATTGCGAAGCCTCTTTGAAGTCTGCAATAACACCCATTGGTGTAGCAACAGTGATCCAACTAAACAAAGGAGCACCTTCAGCTAAGGCGTTCATGTATGAGTAATACTTGCTCGATCTGTTTTTGTCCTTGAAATTCATGATTGCAACAATTTTCTCGTTGATTGGTTTCAAGCTATCGGCAAAATCTGCAGACGTCATGTTTGGTTTTGCAGAAATTACAGCGGCACTTAAAAACGTCAAAGTTTCATCAAAGGCAGATTTGAATATTTTGGTAATCTCTTCCACAACCGGATCAATCTTAGAAGATATTTAAACCAACGGTTTCAAGTTTCTTTCAATAAACGATTTAAACTCTAAAACAGACTTTGGTTCCTGGACAGTTTCCACAGATTCTGCCTTTGTCTCTTCTGCTATCAAAGGAGCAGTTTTTGCCTTTTCTTCAACTTCTTTACTAGTTGTGCTTTGTAAAGTTTCAGCTGGAGAGTCTTCACCAGAGGATGGTCCATATTTTTCTGAAACGTACCCTTCTTGAAACAAGGTAACATACTCCAATCTTGCGGTGGCATCTTCTAATCTTTTTAACAATTTTGATAAATTGTATCCTTGAACATTATAGTCTTTGGCCATTGTTATTTATCTATTATCTGGTCAGTAGTTCTCAATGGGATTGGCGTTGAGGATTTCTTATCGACTTTTGGATCGTACTATTTTCGAAAAGCTCCAAACCTAAACAGAACATATATACTGACCCTTTAAAGTAAGACTAAAAAAAGAACAACAAATGATTTTTTGCTTCTTCCAGTTGTGCGTCGAGAAACGTCCGACGCATTTGATACAGCTAATTCAAAGTTCTAATGCGTAAACAGGCGAGGCTACATAAGCGCACGTCCAAACATGTCTCTGTGCAAAGAAGCCCATATACTTTTTGTTCAAAAAAATCAGAAATATTTATTGAGTACTACACAGTACAATATATATGTGTATATATACAGGAAGCAAAAGCAGTAAAAGTGCCTTTTCTTTTTTGGGATACAAGAGCATCGTACGAAACCACGGCTTTGAATGTGATTACAAACCTTTTCTGTTGTAGTACATGTAAGCTCTGTCGTGGATGTCTAGACCAAACGGAGAGATAACTTCAGAGTGTCCTGGACGGGCAATAGGGTCTCTCAAATACACAGCATGACACGTCTTAAAGGATATTTCGATGTGGTGAGGTAGAATAGCGAACGGAGCCAAAAACGGTCTTGGTTTCCAAGGTGTAAAGTATGATCTTTTAGGGTCACTTCTACCATAGAACCCAGTTTGCCATGGTAAGTTGATCATCTTGGCGTATTTGGACTCATTTTCAGAAACCTCTTCCGCAGTGGCTTCAATTTGCGGGTGCTCTTTTAGTTGAGAGATCCATTCCGGATCATATGGCAAACCTTCCTTTACTGAAGCGGTGTTGGTTTTAAAAAAGATTTCGATAGCTTTGGAGTATGGAGGTTTCAATAACGTTAGTTCGTTCTTCAACGATCTGATGCTTGTGTTTTCTTTAGACGATTCTAGAATTTTGGAAGCCAATTCAAGATTGGTGATTGACTCATTTTCGGATTTAAACGTGGCAACATCTAAATCCTTAACTACTTCCTTGTATATTTTTTCAATATCCTTAGCAACGATAACATCGTTAAAGTAGAACGACTGGAAATCCGCGGAATTCAGTTCTGTTTTGTCTTTATGCTGTTCAATACAATCATACAAGTTTTTCAATAGTGTTTTTTCATTACAGTTTTTTCTTGCTTCAATGATTCTGGTTTCCAATTCCGAATTGTATTTTTCAATTAGAACCATGTACTTTTCCTTTCTTGCGTCTCCATCTTCCAATGTCTTTAATTGTTGCGCAATGCTTTCAACTTCTTTTCTTGGATTGGCTTTCAACTGTTTGATTTCTTTGTTCCATAATAATATTTGAGTTTTATCGATTCTTAAACTGTCTAGCAGACTAGGCTTTTTAGCACCTAATGCTTGTAAAACCTTTTCAGACTTTACGTGGAAAGAATCTCCGGATTTCAATGGGTACCCTGGCGAGGTGATCTTTGCACCATTGACAAAACAGTTCCCATGGATGATAAACTGTCTGGCCTGTCTCACGGATGAAGCAAACATACTTCTGAAAATGGCAAAGTCCAATCTTTTTTCCAAGGCTGCAAAAGTTTGAATAGAATATGGAGTGGCCTTTTCTTGGTCATGTTTTCTAATGGCACCTTCGCTTTTCACCAAATTTGCAACTGTTTTAGCCTTTGGTTCAAAGGTGTTCATCCATCTGCCCTCGGTCATGAATTCACCATGGTATGCTCTAGTTTCTTGTTTTGCTGTCCATTTTTGTTGATATAAATTTTTGTATAGGAAATTGAATCTGGATTTCTTGTATAAATTGAACAAATTGTATTTACTGTAGGAAGCACGGACTCTTCCCCTTGCCAAGGAGTGTAAATTGGTTGCTTTTTTTGGCATTGATTGTTCGATTCTGTGATGGCTTTTGGGTATCTCTTCTAGAAAAACTAAATGGTTCTGAACCATCCTTGAGATTGATTGAATAAAAATCAGTAGCAGATGCTTTTGAATTTTTCGAAAATTTTTTTTTTTTCCTTTCTGAAAATCACTTTTAAAAAACATGTTGTCGGGTTAGTCAAAATGAATAACATAATCAAGACGTGTTTGTTTAAACTAGGCAATTGACAGTCCATCGAGTATTCTTTGAAACTCTGGATATTTTAACAATCAGATTATCAAAACAATAACGGTACTTTGAAAAATACACAGTACGAAGACCAGGCATTTATAATTTATTACAAAGTTTGCTAGAAACACAATGAAAGGCACAACAGATACCGTGAATCATCCTCTTTTATCGTTGTTTGAGGAGAAACAATTTGATTTGAATGAAAAATGGAATATCGTTGATAGAATTAGAATTTGTAAACTGTTGTTGAATTACAGAGTAGAATCTACAGGAGGTTAAAAGGAAAACATCAATGTCATTTTGGAAAAGCTCAACGAAAGATCCGGTAATAATGAGGATCCAGTGGATAAAGTATTTTTCATCAACAACACTGAAAACATAGATTTCACTAAAGGTCATCACTACTCCGAGCAAGAGCTCATTTATTACTTAAACAGTTATGATGCACTTGTTTCAGCAGACGTTTTTACAGAGTTTTCGTTAGATGACTTCAAGAAGGCCACGATTGAACGCGTCGACAGTAAAGAAGAAGGCACATTAAACGCCCAGCCTGTGGAAGAAATACGAAAAGACAGTGTCAATGCAACACTTGTTTCTGAAAAGAACGATTCGGTCAAAGAAAGCAATTATATAATGATCAAAGAGACGTTGCCATTAGCACAAAATTTGGAAAACAATGAAAAACATAGAGCCCTTGAAGACAAAGATGCTACCGAAATGGATAATACAGCTGAAGAACAAGTAACAAATACCGAGAGCAGGGAAACGGTTGATTTGAATGCTATCAACAAAGATTTGGATCAGTTGAATGTTTCCGAAGACATTTCTCCTGCTACTCCAACTCAACATAAAGCCGACGACAACAGCGCTAAACCAGCATCAGATAACGAAGATGCAAAACAGAGTGTTGGGACCGAGTCCTGTGATTTGAATTCATCAGAGAAATCACCTTTGCCGTTAAAAGCAGATACGAGTAAATCTGAAAATACAGATGTACCACTCTTAATAGACACCACAAGCGATAGTGAGTCAGGCAATTCAGTACAAGAAAACTCCCCTAAGACATTGAACGATGTTGAAAGCAGCCAGGTAGACCAAGTCATTGCTAAAGAAGCCGACGAAAATGCACAAGAGACGAGGGATGATTCTAACAAAGAAACGGTCGAAACCCCTGAAAAAAATATGAACATAAACAGTGATGAAAACTCTGAAGAAGTAGCAACAAAAGATAACGAAGAAGTTAAGGAAGTAATTGCAGAGAATATTCCAAAGAAAGAAATAGCTGTGCAGGAACCAATTTCATCAAAACATGCAATAGGAAATGTGGTTGTGGAAGATTCAATAAACGAGAAAGAATCTAGAAATGAAGATGATGAAAAGGATCTTTCTGGAGAAAAGAATGAAGTAGAGACTGACAATGTAGAAAATAAAGAAGACGAAGATGTTGAAATGCAAATTGAAAATGCTGAAGACGTTGGAACTGAAATGCAAAATGAACCAATGGATGTTTCTGTGGGAATCGAAGACGAAGATGGGGAAGTTGGTGCAAAAGGATTAATTGATGAAACAGAAATTAAGGATAGTAATCATACAGTAGAAGAAACTCATGCAGGTGAAAACACACCTGAACGTGAGAGTAAAATCAACACAATCCGTGACACAGAGGATAGCGAAGACAAAGTCGAGACCAAATCACAAGAGGACAGTGAAATTGATAATGTGGTAAACGAACCGAGTACACTACCCCAAGAAACGAAAGAAACAGAAAGCGCAAATAACTCTACAAACGATTCAAGCGAAACAGGTGATATTGAAAGAGAGAAACTCGAGGTTGTCTCATCATCTGAGGAAAAGTTTGAGAAGAATACAGGGGGTACTGCTGATGAGGAGAGTTTGCCTGAAGACACACTTAATGACAAAGGAGAAAACGAATTGACAAATGAACAGGGCTCTGAAGATGCACACCCAGCGGAAAACAAGGAATCGAATGACGAAGCCTCCGAGATTGTGCCGAGTGTAGATACTGCGAAAGACACTGACGCTGATTCAGAAAAAATGCTCTCTGATCCTGTTGATGAAGAAGTAGCAGAGACAAAACCGCAAGAGCTGGTTATTGACGAAAAAGTCGTTGAAGATCATAAAGACATTAGTAACGAAAACGGGGTAGAGGATCATTCAGAAGAAGTTCCAAGAGCAGGAGAAAGGGGAAGAGGACGGGGAAGAGGACGGGGAATAGGAAGATACAGAGGTAGAGGTCGTGGGAGACCTCCCAATAGGATCGAACTGTCTGCAATCGCTGCAGCCTCTGGGAGTGACACGGAAGACACACCGAAAGAGGGGACTACTTCTAGTCAGGAAAGAGAGCCACCGATTGAAACAAGAACAAGAAGCAAGATGAAAATCAAAGATGAGGATGTGGAGAATATGGTGTATGGTGACGTCAACAAGAGACACACAAAGAAAGCCACATCCAGATCTCCGTCTTTGACTAAGGCTCAAACAGGTGAATTTGAAGAACAATCCAAAGTTGTTGATGATCAGCTAGAAGCCTTGAAAGGAAAGAGAAGATCAACGCGGTTGAATGTAGATGCTGATAATCAAATGGTGCCGGACAAAGAAACGGAAGAAGGAAGAGAGCAGAAAGAAGAAAGAGAAGAGCCTGTTCAAGATGCACCTGTTCAAGAAGAGTCTGTTCAAGAAGCACCAAAGCCAGCAACCAAGAGGGGCAGACCTAAGAAGATTCACAACTTGAAAGTTGTCGAACCTCCACAGAAAAAACTGAAAAGGAACTTCAAATCAAAAGATGTAGAGGAAGCAGAAACAACTGTTCAAGAAGCAGGAGAGCAACATGAGGTTAAAGAAGACGAGGAAAACTTGTCTGATAAGCCGGTTGGGCGGAGATTGAGAAACAGAAGATAGATCAGTGCAGCGGATTTTTTGATATAATGGTGGCCAAGAGGGTTTATAGTTAAAACATATACACAATAAAACATACAATATATACTAGACTCCCGATGGCACTTTTTTTCTTTTCTTTTCTTAGCTCGTTCAAAAGAACTTGGTTAAAAAACAAACGAAATCGAACGATGTCGTTATTTTTCTTAACTCGATTAGTTAACTTTGATCAATTGAACATCGAAGACCAAAGTAGCATTTGGAGGAATGATACCTGGGAAACCTCTGCTACCGTAGGCATAGTCACCTGGAATGGTTAGTCTAGCTTTTTCACCAACGGACAATTTTGGAATACCGGCATCCCAACCTTTGATGACTTGACCAACACCAATGACACATTGGAATGGAGAGTTTCTGTCGTAAGAAGAGTCAAATTTTTGACCGTTTTCCAAAGTACCGATGTAGTGGATAGTGACTTTGTCACCAACTTTTGGAAAAGTGACACCGTCACCTGGAGATAGTCTATCGATTTTAACGTTTCCTTCAATAGTTTCAGACATTGTTGTTGTTTAAATTTCTTGTTTATTGATGGTTTCGGTGTGTGTTGAGAAGATTAATGATAATTAATTCAAAATATCCACACGTTGAGTAACGAGAATTGAAGAAAATTTTTTTTTTTCCCTGTTTTAACAAAACTCAGGGGACAAAAGATAAATTTTTTGAGAAACGTCTTCCACACACGAAGAGATAGAATCAAGAAGAAAAAGATGAAGATCGGGCATCATCACGTGTTTATGATATCAAGTATTTGTCGTCCCAGTCATTTTTTATTTTTTTCTTTCGAGATTGTATTAATCAAAGAGTAGACACATTTTCCGAATATATGTTGGTGTAACCATGTGCGAATCATATCATTCACTACACAGAATATTTCTCCATTTATTGAAAACGTCCATTTAATTCAAAATTTGACATTTTTATCAATAATTCAGTAATGTATGAAGTTTATTTTTCCATCAAATTATTCAATCTCTATCTGAGTTCACTTGATTATACTTTGAAAATAATAACAAACACAATGCTCCAAAGACAATTGGTCAAAATTGTTGATAAATTCTTATCGTCTTGTTCTATATATAAACATGCGTGTGTATCTCATCAACAAACACATACACATATATGATGCATTTACGTTACTACGAATAAACAAACAAAAAGATCACAGAGCAAAAATAAGCAATGAAAATCAACACAGTAGTACAGTCTTTGAGTGCCTTGGCCGTTTTACAAACCGGTGTTTTTGCTATTAGTGATTCGTTTGAATTAGTTGCATCTAGACCTGGTTCTGGTATTGATAATGCCAAGCTTGGTGATTATGACTCTGAATTGGTTATTTCCAAGAAAGCTGATCCTGTTATGGCACATATAGATGATACTCTTAAGTTAGTCATTGAACATGAAGGCAATGGAGATGATGATTATGATGATTGTGAATATTTAAAAATCCATAAAGATGGTGAAATATCTGTTGTTGAAAATTCCAAAAAAGCATCACATGGTTGGACAATTCATGATGGATATTTAAAGTATATTGGTTCTACTAAATTTTCTGCTGTGCTTGAAAAATACGGATACGATGTTGTATTCAAACCATTGAGTGAAGATCATCATCATTCTTCTTCTTCTTTCCAGTCCACTGATAGTATCCCATTTGTCATTAAAGTAGTTGATGGAAATGGTAAAAAAGTTGCTGATTTCCCACCAACTGTTGAAGTTGATATCAAAATTGGTCATTTGAACCAAAAACAACAATACGACAAGAGACAAATGGAGACCACCATTCCATCGTCACACACCACCACTACATCGTCACACACCACCACTACATCGTCACACAATACAACAACATCAAGCAAGCCAACAACAGTTACATCGATTGTACCAAACAACAAAACATCAATGGTTACCACAACAAGAGTCACTACAAGTATACCATTTGCAAACATATCAACCACAACAGAAAGAACTACAACACATTTCACTGGATTCAACACGAGCATCACAACAACAACACCAATCGTGACACCGATTTTCCCAATCAACACAACGGTTGTTATCAACAACAACAACACAATTATAACAAGAACAACGCAATCAACCACGTCGTTTGTTACTGTCTCTACGACATGTCCAGAATGCACAGTAACTACAAACAGCATTGGTAGCACAGTGACTTTATCTCCAGTGGGTTTGACGACAACAGCAACAGCAACAACACCATGTCCTACATGCCCCACAATAACCAATGCAGCTGGTTCCGTCACTGTTATTACACCAGCTTCTGTTGGAGTTCCAAGTACGTCACTTGCCGCCGAAGCCACTACTCCACCTATCAGCAACATTGCATCTATCATTGGCGCAAGCAGTGTTGTCACCAATGTAAACACACTTGCAAGAAGCACTACGCTAGCTGCTCAAGCTGTTAGTAGTACTAGTAGTCGTGCTACTTTGGCGGCAGAATCCATCAGCGTCTCTACATTTGAAGGTGTAGCTATAAGTGGTTACACTACTTCAAGATTCTTGGCTATCATTAGTGGGATGTTGGTGTTTATAATTGTTTAATGAACAAATGAGAGACAAAGAGAGAGAGAGAGAGAGAATAACGAATAAATAAAAAGTATGGTTTTAGTAGGTGATATATGTTTAATTATTAAACTTGATCATTCCAAAAAGGTTTACTTCTAATGTACATAGTTGTAGTGTATACATTACTTCCGATAAATATATGACTAATTAATTATAATACTGGAGTGAGGAATCACGCAGTACAAACATATCATACACCACACCCAAGGGATATATATCATCACCATACTTTTTGAGTTTGCAAACCTTCGGGAATCTGTGTGTTCTCAATTGTGTCAAAGCAGCAACAAAAAAAACCCCTTACTAGTGCTACCAAATCTTTGTGATTGACTTTTAAAACATGGTGTTTCTATTTTTGGCACCTATTACTTGTCTTATCGGTATTAATAAAGGTCTGGAACTTTCTAGGAAAGGGGAGATAGAGTTGTTGTCCGTGATTTCAAGACAAATATACACACATGCAATGTTGACGGTAACCTGCACACCGCATAATAATAACAATCAATCAAGAAGAGACCAGAGAAATATAGAGAAAAAAAAAGAGGAAAAAACAGTAGACATTACTCCCTCGGCAATTATTATTGATAACTTTTTCCTAATTAGGAATATTAATAAAACTATACCAAGACACTACAGATTGAGTACTCTGCGACGTTGTACAGCATCACATGATAGATTACAGTTTTTTTTCTTTCTTTTTCTGATGTCTCTTTTAACTTCTTTGTAATTATTGTATTCGATTATTTCAGTTTTTTTTTTTTTTCACAACTAATCACTCAAACTTAGATAGAAAGGGAGAAAAAGAAGGGTGGGGAGGATAAGAAAAGTGAAACATTGATCTCACGATCTCTTCTTCTACTATAACCTTTTAAAATCTGCATTTGACTGCAAGTGTTTCTGACTATTTTGGCTCTTTTCTACCACTACTTCTATTTGTTTGTTTGGCGATGGTGGTGGTGGTGGTGGTGGTGACTTTTGATACTACTAATATCGATCAGCAGACAAACACAACCAAGTTTTTCAGATAGTCAAATATGGTCTATACTATAGTATTATATTGGCATTAATAATATTTTGTTTACATCTTCAGAAAAATTGAAAATAATTAAAAAAAAATAGTATATAAGTAGAATCATATTTAGAAATAATCTTTATTTATCGTTTATTGTAATACTATCAATTGATATTATAGAAAAGAAAAAACAAAAACCATCGAATTATTTTAATACACTCGCTTCAATATAAAAATATAATAAAAATGCAATTCTCCACCGTCGCTTTAATCTCCTTCGCCGCCGTCGCTGCTGCCCAATCTTCAGTTGCTGTTGTTTCTCAAATCACTGATGGTCAAATCCAAGCCACCACTTCTACTGAAACTCCAACCTCTTCTTCTGTTGCTGTCTCCACCGTTGCCGTTGTTTCTCAAATCACCGATGGTCAAATCCAAGCTTCCAACTCCACTACTGCTTCCAACGCCACCACTATTGCCACTGCCTCTAACGGTGCTGCCAAATACGGTGCTGGTGCCTTTGCTGGTTTAGCTGCTGGTGCTGCTGCTTTATTGTTATAAGTTTATTGATATTTGATATCTCAATACAATACTTTTAATAATAAAAATAACAATAAATAAGTTTTAGTTCAAATGATATTTTAGTGTATCTATATATTTATATATATAATTATGCATATATCGTTCGTGTTTATACTATAAGGTTCATAAATAATAATAATAATAATAATAAAAATAACAACTTTTCTTCTTGAACAGTACCACTAGTAAACGAATGTCATATTCTGATCACCTTTTTCTTCTTGGTCTTGTTCTTAATCGTAGGTTTAACGTTTGAAATGTCGTTCTTGATGTCCTCATCATTTTTCTCAGAGGAGTCCACCGACTGTTTCTTCAACAATTCAAACTCTTTAACTTTATCATCTTCTTTCTTTTCTTCTAAGCCAACTGCATCGAGAAAGGCCGTATAGTATTTTTTTTCATGAACGTTTAATTTATTGAATTGGTTTTTCTCTAGCGTAGACCTTTCGCGATCTTTATGTTTCTTAATCGAGTTTTTCCTCAATTGCTGTTGTAACGACTTTGTCGCTTTACGCTTTTGTATAATTTTCAATCTTTTCAAATAATCTTCTTCGATCTTGTTTAGTTGTTCTTGTTCTTTGATATTCGATATCCCTTTCTTGTTGAATGAACTGCTCACACCGCCAGTCACAGTCTTTGGTTTATCTTTACTCTCACCACTATTGCTATCCATATTTGAATCCATCCTGTCTCGGTGGTGTGGTTCTCTAGGTAATTTAATGCACAATCATCGAGTCAATGAACCTTTTGTAGTTTTATATGTATTTTGTTAAAAAGATATATACACACAAATGCACGTGACATGAGTGATCATATTTGTTATAAACAATTGAGATTAGAGAAACAAGCAAGATGTCTAAGTAGAAAAAGAAGAAAGATAAGAATCACTTTCCCTAGAAACAACGGTGTAGTCATATGTGGTGCTGCTGTGTTCATTATCATCACCTTCATTGATCTCATCGTGATGAATGAACCTATCAATCTCTGAAGCATCCATAAATGGACTCTTTACAGATAATAAATATATCCGATTTCTCTTATTACTACTACTGATCTGCAGTTCAGTACTATTACTATTCTTATCAAAGCCAGTAGCAAAGGGCAAATAACGCGGCGTGCTCATACAATATTTTTCATCGTTACTATTGTTAGCAGGATTGATGAAACTATAATTGTTTACAATCTTTTGGTCATCAGCAACACGATTAGTTTTATCAAATACGTTATCGTCCTTCTCAAATGCATCATTTAGTTGCAAACTAGAAGAACAGTTATCAACGCCATCATCTTCATCACCCTCTTCTTCAACATATCTGATCGGTGATGATAACCATTTTTCGAATGTCCCTATCCTACCTCTTTGTTCAAAAAAACTACTAGATTGTACATCGAAAACGTTGTCAATCTCTTCTAGAACCACTTTCTTGTCATTTAAAACATCATCTTGTTTTGCACAAGGGTTCATTACACGTACTGATGTTTTGTGCCTATTAGCTGCTGCCTTTTTTTTAGTTATCAGTACACCGCTAGTATCTTGATCTGAGAAGACCAACTTTGAAGACGATTTATTCACACCAATTAGGTTCTCTTCTTCTGTTTTGAAATCTAAATAGCTACCAGCGGTATTTATGGATTGCGCTTTTTTCTTAAGAAACTCTAATGGACGCATCGCATGTTGGTGATCCACTTTCAAAGGCTTTTTCTTATAGGGAATCCTCTTTATTTTAATTTTACAACTAGGATCCACTACGAAAAAATCATTTTCAAACATTTTTTTATCATCTCTACTATAGAACTGTTTTCCAGCAAAATTCTCATCTTCAAACTCTTTCCCAATAATTTCATCAACACAGTCGTTGCCTACTATTGACGACTCTTTGATTACACGACTCTCATAATCGTCAGGATCCTTGTCCATCAATTCATGCAAATACTCGCCACGATCATAAGATATATCGTTGAGTGGGCCTTTTTACTCCTCTCTTTTTTGAATCAACTCTGCTCTTAATTGAGTAGTTTATTCACTTTGCGCTTTGCCAATTTCCAGTGAAAAGCTTGGAGATACGGTTTTGTTCATTTTTGCTTTCTTTCTTCTCAGTTTCTCAAATGACGCAGCTATACCATGTGCGTTTGAATTTGACCATTTCGGACCAAGTAGAGTAATCGTTTTTAATGATCTTTTAGAAACCTTAACAGTGCAACTAGAGGAGCTTTTATTATGTTCAACACTCACATCATCATGCATAGAGGGCGGCGTTTGATCATATCCACGCAACCTTGGTGTTAAAGAATAACCTTTACATGAAGAACCATCCAATTTGATAATATGCGGCTTAAACTGTTTGTGTGAAGGTGTTTCTGGTTGCAAGTTGGAAGGGGTACAATGTACAGGTGGTTTGTCAGAATTTCCAAGCTTAGGCGTCAGTGAATGACCTGGAGTTGAAGAATCATTTGTTTTAGTGGCACACGCCGCAAACTGCTTGCATGTAGGTTTTTTCAATTTCATTACAGCAGCTTGGTAATTTGCTGGTGATCTTCCTCTGATTATCAACGGAGGGGTTTCTTTTGAAGCTATTGGTATGAAAGTTGTATTTGTCTCTTTACAAAAAATTGCGTCTGCTTTCCCCGCTTTCATTGTCAATAAAGACAAGAAATTTCCCTCAACAAAGACCCCCAACGTAGAAACGATTTTGAATAGTTTACTTTTGTGAGGAAATGATCTTTCAGTAATGGTACACGAAAACTGAATTCTCTCAAATTTTGCCACTTTTGATACACTATTATCTGGATAGTTATACAAAATAGCATTTTGGTTGATATTCCTATTTAGTGTCGAGCTCTCTCTATCCAAAGTAAATGTAGAATCAAAGATGTGCAGTTTACTGCCAGCACGAACGTTGGATGTTTTTTTTATGATTTGGTGATCAGGCAAGACAGAAGTGATCAATGGAACAAGAGGCGGTGTTTGTTGCGGACCTTTATCTCTTTTGGAAGTGTGTTGAACCAACGATGCATCTTCTTGAGTACCACAACATTTTGCCAAGAGCCGAGTAGCAAAATATTTAATGGGAACCTGTTCATCACCAATAATAACATGGAAACTGTCACTCAAAAAAGATTCATCTGCGATTCCTTTTATTTGAAATGCAGTTACCAAAGTGAAATAGTTTCTTTTGTAGCCAGTCCATTTCCCAGCAACAAGATCGAATCCTCTATCAATTCTTGGATGAATCTCAGGTGTCACAATACTGCTAGTGGAGTCTTGCACGATCTTGTGGAACCGCTTATCGTTGGAAAAGTGCGGACCAACACGGAATTGTAGAGCTGATCTTGGTGCAATCCGCTTCTTTTTTTCTAAACAGAGGCTACTGTCCTGATTTGAGTTGTTGAAAAATTGTAATTTTTTTACATCCTCACTTCTCATTAGTTTGAGAGAGGGGGTTTGCAATGTAACAGGTGTCATTTTCGTTTGCTTGCTCTGCTCTATGCTCTTCAGACATGACTCCTCTTTTTTTTTGTTTATACCTGGTGGTTGGTGCTTACAATTTTTAGGGGTCACAGACAGACCAGGAGTTGCATTGCTTAAAAACAGTTTGTCATCAACATTACTGTTGTTTTTATACCAGTTTCCTGTACTGCTATCAACTATTGTATTGCGTATTTTGATTCTATTAGAATTAAGATTACCTTCACGCAACATTCTGAATTAAAGAAATAAAATAATAACAAGGTGTGCGTTTAACAGTTTACAATAATTGATGATGGGTGTTAATTGTTTTTGCGGTTCACAAGTATTTTTTGGTGCTTCATTCTAGAGATTTTGGACTAAACGGTACAACACAAGATTACCTAAATTAAGTACCTCAACTGTTAACACATCAATGCAACTTTTTTGTGTAACCTTGAACTCCATTGTTTACACTTTTTTTCTCCTGTCATTTAACCGCTTTAACCATGTTTGCGTCAAAATATACATCATGTGACCCTGCAATGCTAACGTTTCTTTTTTGACGGATTTGGAAACAAAAAAAAAAGTACTGAATTTTTCAACTTGTTAGCTTCATTAAAACATGCTCATTAGACTCCATCGCTGCATTTAATCAAGAACTTTCCAAGAAACTCTTTCCCAAAACCAACCAACCAATCAACATTCAAACCATGGGTAAAAAAGCTATTGATGCTCGTATTCCAGCATTGATCAGAAATGGTACGCAAACCAACCAGAGAAGTTTTTTCATCATTGTTGGTGACAAAGCCAGAAATCAGTTACCAAACTTGCACTACTTGATGATGAGTTCTGATTTGAAGATGAACAAGTCCATTTTGTGGGCTTACAAAAAGAAATTGCTTGGTTTCACCTCTCACAGAAAAAAGAGAGAAACAAAAATCAAAAAAGATATCAAAAGGGGTATTAGAGAAGCCAACGATCAGGATCCATTTGAAGCTTTCATTTCCAATCAAAACATCAGATATGTCTACTATAAAGAAACTGAAAACATTCTAGGTAACACCTACGGTATGTGCATCTTGCAAGACTTTGAAGCAGTCACCCCAAATTTGTTGGCCAGAACTATCGAAACCGTTGAAGGTGGTGGTATTGTTGTGATTCTATTGAAATCAATGTCCTCTTTGAAACAGTTGTACACAATGACAATGGACGTCCACTCAAGATATAGAACGGAAGCTCACGACGACGTTGTAGCCAGATTCAACGAAAGATTTATTTTGTCCTTAGGGAACAACGAAAACTGTTTGGTTGTTGATGATGAATTGAACGTTTTGCCAGTCTCAGGAGGTAAACACGTCAAACCATTGCCACCAAAAGACGACACAGAACTTTCTCCAAAAGAAGTTGAATTGAGTGAATTGAAGGAGTCATTAGAAGACGTCCAACCTGCTGGTGCTTTAGTTGCCTTGTCAAAAACAGTCAACCAAGCCCAGGCTATTTTAACTTTTATTGATTCCATCACTGAAAAATCCTTGAACTCCACTGTCGCATTGACAGCCGGTAGAGGTAGAGGTAAATCTGCTGCGTTGGGTATATCTATTTCTGCCGCTGTATCTCACGGTTACTCGAATATTTTCGTCACTTCTCCATCTCCAGAGAATTTGAAGACTTTGTTTGAGTTTATTTTCAAAGGGTTCGATGCGTTGGGATACCAAGAACATATGGATTACGATATTATTCAATCAACAAATCCAGATTTCAACAAAGCTATTGTCAGAGTTGACATCAAAAGGGGTCACAGACAAACGATTCAATATATCATTCCTCAAGATTACAGCGTTCTAGGACAAGCCGAATTAGTTGTTATTGACGAAGCTGCTGCAATCCCATTGCCAGTTGTGAAAAAATTGCTTGGTCCTTACTTAGTTTTCATGGCCTCTTCCATTAATGGGTACGAAGGTACTGGTAGATCTTTGTCGTTGAAATTGATTAAACAATTGAGAGATCAATCCAGTTCAACAGGAAGAGAAAACAATCAAACTGCATTGGTGTCCAGAGATAACAAGGTCATGGAGTCCAACGTGGGCGGAAGAAGCTTAAGAGAAGTTTCTTTGGACGAACCAATCAGATATGCAGCAGGTGATCCAGTGGAAAAATGGTTGAACAAGTTATTATATCTAGATGTGCAATTAGTCAAAAACGCTAGGTTTGCTGCCAAAGGTACTCCACATCCATCCAAATGCGATTTGTTTATTGTTAACAGAGATACCTTGTTTTCCTATCATCCGGTCTCCGAATCTTTCTTACAAAAAATGATGGCGTTATACGTTGCCTCCCATTACAAAAATTCTCCTAACGATTTGCAACTAATGAGTGATGCTCCAGCACACCAGCTATTTGTATTATTGGCACCTATCGATCCAAAAGATGGTGGTAGAGTTCCAGAACCTTTGTGTGTGGTTCAGGTAGCATTGGAAGGTCAAATATCCAAGAACTCTGTAAGAAGCTCTTTATCTAGGGGTCAAAGAGCAGGAGGTGACATGATTCCGTGGTTAGTTTCCCAACAGTTCCAAGACAACGATTTTGCTGGGTTGAGTGGTGCTAGAGTCGTAAGAATTGCTACAAATCCAGAGTACTCATCAATGGGGTATGGTTCAAGAGCCATGGAGTTGATAAATGACTATTTTGAAGGGAAGTTCACTGACTTTAGCGAAGATGACAAACCAAAGAATTTCAACATGAAGAGAGTTTCAGACTCAGATTTGGCCAAAAAGGGCAATCTTCTAAAAGATGACGTCAAATTGAGAGACGCAAAGTCTCTGCCACCATTGCTTTTGAAACTGTCAGAACAACCTCCGGAATTCTTACACTACCTTGGTGTGTCTTACGGGTTGACTAATCAATTGCATAAGTTCTGGAAAAGAAACAAGTTTGTTCCAGTCTATTTGAGACAAACCGCCAACGATCTTACAGGCGAACACACCTGTGTCATGTTTAAGGTCTTGGAAGGAAGAGAATCCAAGTGGTTAGCAGCTTATGCCAAGGATTTCCACAAGAGATTTTTGGCCTTGTTGTCTTACGATTTTCAAAAGTTCACTGCTGTTCAAGCATTGAATGTCATTGAAAGTGCCAAGAAGGGTGAATCTATCTCTGAAAACAGCGAGCCTACCGAATTTTCCAAACAAGAACTGGACTCTGCGTTCACTCCGTTTGATTTGAAAAGATTGGACAGTTACGCAAACAACTTGTTGGATTACCACGTCATTGTCGATTTGTTACCAATGTTGTCATTGATTTACTTCAGTGGCAAAATGGGTCCAGACGTCGTTCTTTCTAGTGTTCAAAGTGCTATTTTATTGGCCATTGGTTTGCAACACAGATCTATCGACGATATAGTGAAAGAGTTGAACCTACCATCTAACCAAGTCATTGCTATGTTTGCTAAAGTGATGAGAAAGTTTTCGTTGTTTTTCAAACAAGTTTTGAGCACAAGTATCAATAGCGAGTTACCAGCGTTAGAAGACAGCGGTGTCAAAGAGATGAACGGAGAAGATGTTGCTCCAGTCTTTGATGCTGCCAAAATCATGGACCAGTTGGACGACGATTTGGAAGAAGCCGGTAATGAAGCTCTTCAAGCCATGAAAGAAAGACAAAAAGAATTGATAAATTCTTTGAATTTGGACAAGTACGCGATTGATACAAATTCCGAAGGATGGTCTCAACAGAAGAAAGACTTGGAGAAAGCTGCCAAAAACGGGAAAGGTGGTGTTGTTAGTTTGAAAACAGGAACTAAAAAGAGAGGTAAGGATACAGCAGAAAACGTTTACACCGAAGAAATGGGTGCTTTGAAGAAAACTAAGAAATCTAAGAAAGCAAAGAATTGAGTATTTAAAATACCTGTATAATAAGATATAAAATTAGTTTAATAGAATCAGTATGAGCAAACACTTTCATTTAAACATCTAAAACAGATGTCGTTTTAAGTGTAGCTCGTTCAAAGTGATATTGGGAACCGGTATTGAGTTCGCGTGTGTGTGGAAAAAAAAAAAAATCAACTCCATGCGCTAAAAATTTTTCAGTGAGAGACGATACATCTTGAACCTTACTTTGTGACATTGGTTCCAGTCACACACCTCTGGTTGTGGAGTAAGAAGTGTAAGCTTAACAAACCAAACACAACTCGCATACATACATTAGGAAAAATGGTTGAAATTACAGACATTGCAGAAGAAGAATTTAACCAACAACCTGTTGATTCCACAGTTCCGGTTGTTGATGTTGTTGAAGAAACTGTCGACATTGCTAACGATACTGAAAAGCCAACCGAAGCTGCTCTAAAAGACGATGAAGAGGAAGAAGAAGATGACGAAGAGGAAGAAGAAGCTGATGAATACGAAACCACGGATGACGAAGAAGATGAAGATTTCGACTACTTTGATGAAGAAGAAACTTTAATGGATAGAGTTAGGGCTTTAAAAGATATCATTCCACCTCAACAAAGAGCCACCATTTCGTCCTTGTACGATAGAGCCAGAAGCTTATCGAAGACTGCTTTCTCCAAGTCTACATCTGTCACTTGGGCCATCACCACCTCTGCATTGTTACTAAGTGTTCCTTTATCCTTGACCATCTTGGCTGAACAACAATTGATTGAAATGGAAAAACAATTTCAATTGCAAGGAGATGCTAACGAATTATTAGGAGGTGTTCCAGCAGAACAATCTGCAACTATTTAAGACGAGTGTTGAGACTTTTGCATAAATAATGACAGAGACATAACTCACAAATCTCTTTTTTAGACACGAGCCCAGGTTTCATTACCTTTTGATTGTTTTATTGGTGAAAAATATGATATACTTTGACCAGATAAATGAGTCTGTTTAGATATATATATATATATGCAACTACTTAAATATAAACATGTACATATAATAAAAAATAAGAATAACAAAAAGTCTGGTTGTCTTTCAGGAAGCACCGATTCATGTAGCACGTCATTAAGCTGACTTAGGATGTTTGATAGACAAAGCGTAAATGTCTAAATATGTTGTGAAATCGTAAATTATATCGTTTAGGAAAGTGGCGTGGATACCCAAAGTTAAACCAAACCCAAACCAACTCAAGTATTTGGCAACCATATGTGCATCATACCCAACAAGTCCGGTGAAAAATTGGTAAAAAATCAAGTGACAAACAGGGAAAAACAAAGGAGCGTTGATCCATGGGAAATTTTGGAGAGTTTAATGAGACACGATGATTCTCCCCACGGCAAATGCAATAGCCAAACCGACACTCAGAACAAAAGGCAAAGAGATGAACGCAGGCTCGATCAGGCAAAGAATAATGACAACACTGAAGAATCCAAAGAACGGGATCAATCCTGCTTTGGCAGATGCAATAGCCAACTGAGGATCGTTCATGTGGAGCTCCTGCTTGTTTTCTTGATAATAGTCAGCCACGTTTTTGTGAGCATAGTAAATGTTGAACAACAAAGCCACTCCACAGAAGGCAAAGATGTAATGGAATGACTCAAGTTCAAGCCCGAACAAGGATCCTGTAGGATAGTGCCATATAGTGGCTGGTCCGTAAATACCCGTCAAGACGAATGAAGTAATGATTATCAAAATACCTTCCACTGGACCACTAAATTCACTTAAAAACAGTTTGTGTGTGTGGAACTCTTCCCAAGTACTCAAATAAAAATTACACAGCAAAGTGAACTGTGCCATTATAGCAGGAAACGTAAAACCCAATTGTGAAACGGAGCAGAAAATTAGCATCGAAATGGTGGTATTCAAAGAGTCAATGCAGTGGTCAAATAGCTCTCCCAAAGGACCACTTTGCCCAGTTCTTCTAGCCTGACCCCCGTCACATGCATCAAAGGTCTGGTACATGAACAAACCAATGGCATACGTGAAATAAGCCCAACGAGGGTGTTCCTTGGTCAGAGTAGGATCGAAATACAAACAGGTCAATAGATTGATAATAACAAAGCAAAAACCTAGCAAAGTGATGACGTTAGGTGCCATCCACATTGGAAATATGTTGACGAATTTGGCCCAGTACGGTTTCAAAATGTATTTTGAAATCAAAGAACGATCATCACTGGTATACTTGTATTTTTTTAAATTTGGCAACACATCGTGCGGAACGTAAAAACCCATTTTGATAGTGTAAGTCTTGGTGGTTTGATATTCTCATTTCCCATCTCTTCAAAACTAATCTGCATGTTTAAGAAAATAGTAAACAACATGTCAACTTGTCTTTCAATTTAACTGTATCGTGACAGTTGTTGCGAGATCACCTTGAAAAAAAAGGGCACAAGATTTGGGACTCATCAACGATATATGGAAAATTGCACCCCACGTGACAAACAAATAAGAGTCGATTACTGAAGAACAAACACGGAGGAACAAGGTTAGATGGAGTATTCGTACATAGATTATCTCAAACTTAAAACAGTACGACAATAACTCGTTTCATTCTCAAAAATTATAT
The DNA here is from genome assembly GCA_003020785.1 of Hanseniaspora gamundiae. Taxonomy (NCBI): domain Eukaryota; kingdom Fungi; phylum Ascomycota; class Saccharomycetes; order Saccharomycodales; family Saccharomycodaceae; genus Hanseniaspora; species Hanseniaspora gamundiae. The sequence goes on from PTXO01000008.1 coordinate 76,619, forward strand.
ACGTTAAACAATGAATAAAAACCATATAAACAAAAAGTCCGATCAGTAGTTTACACAAGTTTCTAAAAGAGTGATATGGCGTAAGCTTCATTTGCACGTTCCCAACATTTTGGAAATGACACCGAGTAACTGCTCATTTTCACACGCAGCAGCAACCCTTTCCTTATCATTTAACTGCTTGTTGACCTGGTTTTCACTCTGATGAGATCCCTTTTTTAAAAGAATCGTTAGTCTGTATTTGGGACTTAGACTTCTCTCTAATCTCACCCTTATACCCAAACCAATCAACGTAGCTAGTGAACAGTGGTTAATGGTTGGTGTTATGTGAACAACAATTTCTCCCATTGTAGTGGTTTCGTCCGATTTGTTGATCACTTCGATATCCGGTAGGTTCACCACAGATAGTTCACCTAGAGTCAAAGGGTGCTCTGGATCTGAGATATGTGCTATAAAATCGTAAATTTCTTGAGAGTCCAAGAGTTCTTCCTTCTCTGCATTGTTCGTGGAAACTTTCAAACTGTCGTTTCCAGCATTATTGTGAGAGAGCTTTTGCTGTAGGTTCAACAACGTGCTTGCTGTGGTAAGCGCGTTGAACACAGATGAATCTGAGTCGGTTATAATATTTTTAAGTTCTCTCCATTGTTGACATGAAGCCAAACTTGCTGATATATCCTGAGAATAGCCACTATTTTCATATTCTTCTATATCGTTGATTGTTCTTGTTGGAAGTTGACTGGCATCGACCACATTTGGGTTTTCATTGATAAATTCAGACATTTTTTTTTCTTGCCCTTTGGTACTTCAGAAAGAGGAGTAGAGTGTCTCTTTGCGTTGGCTTGGTTTGGTTATGTACATAGTCGATACCTGATAACAATCTGTGATGACATAGCAATAAGATCGGTCTCGAAGTTTAGAAAACTACACCTTGATGTTCCCAAAACAGAAGAAACAAAAAAAAACAAAAAGCAGAAACGAATACCCGGTTTCGGCATTTTTTTCTCATTTTTCTTTTCTTTTCCTCATCTGTTGGTCATTGTTCAAACTGCCGGCAACACGATTGATGCAAAAAAAAAAGTAAAAAAAAAAAAAAAGAACTCACCTTTATCGTAGAGTTTAGCGTCTGTGACATCGAACTTAATTCTTTAACAAAGATAAGAACTATGAATGATGAACATTCATTGAATACTTGCACTCAGGATATAACTCCTTTCTAGCCTTGGACCTTTTGAATTTTCGTATGAACAAGACCTGGGTAGTATTTGGACGTCGCATCTCACGAAATAAACTTTTTTTCAAGGATCATACATCATAGCAAAAGACAAAATGACATTTAAAAGACCTATTTTAGTGGGAATATCCGGAGCATCTTCATCTGGGAAAACCACATTGGCAAAACTGATCACAAATTTGTTGCCTGAAAACAGCGTTACTTTAATACACGAAGATGATTTTTTCAATCATGACGACCAAGTTCCTATCGATGAGAAATACGGCATAGCCAACTGGGATTCTCCAGACGCATTGAACTTGCCCCTGTTCATCAATGAACTACAGCAGATAAAAGAGCGTGGTGTTTCTGCGATTGCGTCGAATTTAATCCACAACGGCAATGTTGATTCTCTAGATAAATTTAATTTTGATCCCGTTTTTGTGGAAGAGATGAAATCAAAATTTGTCAAATTGATTCCTGAAAATTGTAAAATAGTACTAGTGGACGGATTCATGATGTTCCACGACGACGCATTGCGTTCGTTATTTGATGTAAGGCTGTTAGTTAGGGCTCCATATGATGTGATAAAAAGAAGAAGAGCAGCCAGACCAGGATATCAAACGTTGGATTCCTTTTGGGTTGATCCACCTTACTATTTTGATGAGTTTGTCTACAAATCGTACAAAGAGGCTCATAGCTATTTGTTTATTGATAACAACGTGGAAAACAAAGAAGGTGTTAAATCTGAGTACGATATCAAACTCTTTGATAACACGGATGATATTCAAATTGAACAAGGTCTTCAATGGATCTATAAAGAATTGGAGGATTACATATCTACAGAAGTACTACAATGATATATACACATATATAACCACATGTATACGTATATGAATATGACTATCAACATATGAAAGGTAATGTACCTACACATTCATTCAACAATGCTTTCAGTCAGACAGATGCCTCGGCAGTTTTCTGATTCGACTGACTTTGCTTTCTCACTGCGTCATCAATGAATTTTTGTACACGTTCAGTGAACACTTGATGAGGCTTTAAGGGATCTTTTTTCAAGTATGCTTGGGAAGGTGACTGCATATGGTTCTGTATCACTTCAATCGTTTGGATGAAAGATATCTTGACTAGTTTGAATGAAAACAGAGCCCCTGCTTGAGTATTTTGTTGTTGCTTCCCTGTGTTTTTAGGCGCATTAGTCAAAAGTGTCACTGTGTTGGCTTCGGTATTCCAGGAATAAATTCTGCCACTGACGGTTTCATTTATCACGTTGGTGATTTTGACATTAACTCCTATAATATTATCTAGATTCATGTTCATTTCGTATGTAACTATTAGCCTTAGAGTGTCTCTTCTGTATTTTGTATATATATATATATGGTGAAAAACTATAACATTAGGCTTTTCATCTTTCCAGTCTCTTAAAACGTGATTGCGGAAAAAAAGGAAGTGAAGTAAAAAGCAAGAACAAAAACAAAACAAAAAAAAAAAGATTTTACCCTGTCGATTTATTATGAGTGATATCAGACAAACAAATAAGGACAGTCTTTTCAAACACACATTAACTAATGGTATTCTTGTTCAAGGAAAAATAGAATACCAAACAACAGCATCAAGACTAAGTATAACCAATATAGAAAGAAACACAACAATCACATTGCGACACTCAAAAACAGTCCTTTCATCTATCAAAAAACAACAACACAGTAATGTCAACCCAAACGGCTATGCATAAGGTTGATCCCGATATGAATGCTCAAACACCACCACCCCTGATAAATGATGATTTCTTAGAAGAGTTGGAGGTATTACTAGAACAGCCAGCCACTCCTCCTGATGATAAACTGGACAATGTGGATGGAATCTCCGATGTCGAGAGAGAAGATAAAGAGTGTAATGGCCTGGAGAACTATGATGACGAGGATAACGAGGATGATGAAGAAGGAGAAGAAGAGGACGCTGATGATGATTACTTTTCGATGAGCAAGACTGAAAACTTGCATAAAAGCACCAGTTCTGGAAGCCTTAATGAAAGACTAGCACAGCTATCATCTCCAGGCGCTTCGAGTTTTTGGTCCAGTCCATCTTCGTTGAGCCCCTCTTCCATGCCTAATACGCCGATGGAAAGAAGTCCCAGCTTTAAGAATAAGGAGTACGATGCTTGCAACGGTAACAGCAATAGCGCTAATTCTTCAAAACTTTACAAAGGAAGTCCATTGTACAAAATCAAACTAAAAGATCAGCCCAAACTGTCTTTAATGGACACAAACTCTTTGATGAAGGACGAGGATGGTACTTAGAGTAGCGATGATGATGACGAGGAAGATTTTAGAAACGTGGATGAGATGGACGGGCCTTTATCTCCAAATGGAAGTACAGAGGACATAGCAAGTTTTTTATTACACAGAGAGAGAAGCGTTTCTACTGCGTCTACCAAGAAACCGTCCGAGGACAAAAGTTTTGGTTTGAATAGTAGCAACAAGACGAGTCCAACTACTAATGACGTTGCGTTAAGTGGTGCTAAAAAGAAAACTGACTTTGCATCTCTTTCACCAGAAAAATACATGGATGAAGATTTCAATTTACCTGTAGATCATGATTTACAGAAACAGCTTGAGAGAAGAGCCACAGAGATAATGGAGAGCGCACACAACAACACCAAATTAGAAAACTACAACGGTATCCATCAACCAATAACGATACCGTTGTTAAAGTGGAAATTCAAAGATTCATACTTCCTAGAGCACGAAATATCACTCTGGTTCATCACAATGGGAAACTTGAGTATTATGACAGAACTTGAAAATCAAAACAGAGAAATTGTGTATTTGCAAAGTTTCCATGAGTACGAGTTCAATGATATTTCCAAATTATCAAGTTTTTGCTATTTTGCCATGGGGTTTTACCACCATTGCAATAGCACTTTTGTTTTGAAAAAAAATATACGATCCAACAATTTGAAGCTACTTAAACATATGTCAACAAAAGTTTTGGCTGCCTTTAAACAACACGCGATTCTATGCAGAGATGAAAAGAAGAACCTGGCAGAGTATGCCAAACTTTTGAAGTACTCGTCAACGACTCTGTACTTCATGATTGTAGTGGCAACTGAAGAAAGAAAGAACAACAGTAAAAACAAGGATTTAATGGAAATTATTGATAAATTCAATACTGAAATTGACAACCTTGAAATAATGGAGTTTTTGATTCAATACATCGAAGACTGGAGATGGTCTAGTAGACTAAGTATGAACATAAGATCTGTAATGTTGATATTGAGCAAGTTGATTGTCTTGCAATTTGGCGACAATCAAATGTACGATGATGTTGAAAAAGACATTTGCGATTCCTACAAGATCTCTTCTGAAATTAGGGAACCAAAAGAGGAGGTGTGCATAAACGTGAAAGATTCTAGCTGTAAATCCGTTGCTAAAGCAGAACAGGAATCAGAAAAGCAAAGTATTCAGGTAAATAGGGCTGAACTCAACCTGGACCAAAAACAAACACACAAAAGTAAAACAAAAGAAGGCATAAAAAGCACACTGAAAGCAACGCCTACACAGTTTGAAGCTTTTAGAGCAGATATAACAGCAAGATATACTTTTGCGAGTATGAACCATGTTCTGGATTACAGTTTTGAAGACTCTGCATCCTTGACTCAATACATAAACATTCCAAGACCCAAAAAAAACATATCGTCTAGTATATGCTTTCCTCCTTCTCAGCAAGATATTCAGTTATCAGGGAGATCTGACACTCCATATCCTTCACCTTCTTCTTCGCCGGTTGGCAGTAGTGCTATTATCCACAGAAATGATGGAAGCATAAAAAAGGCAAATGGCAAAAAGTCATATAAAACAAACTTGAACTATCCATCAATCTACCCACCCCCACCAACCCAAGACAGCTTATGTCCCGACTTGCTCAACCTGCCACAGTCTCTTCCTGTAAATGTTTCGGAAGCAATCAACATTATGGAAAACAATGTGGAACTATCCTTGAACGACCATCAATTGTCCACCGAGAAGTTATTGTTCATGGAAAAAGAACGGAACTCTTCTGATCCTTTGCAGATTCACACCATGAAAAATCTGAAAAACTTTGACAGCTATCAATTGTCAACGCCTCGAAACACCAAAACCATGTCTAGGATTGATCGTGTGTATGAGAAAACTCTACCAAATTTCAAGTCTCTAATAATGGTTATCATGCAGTTGATCGAACTAAACCTATCAAACAGAACATATGGGTCTTGTACGAACATTGCACAGAAAAGAGGATTGTTGAGCAAACGAGCAACATTGTCTACTGGACTAAACATCTGTCATTTGTTATGCAAGTGGTTTAAACTAAGTCATATCTGTAAGTTTGAGTATTTCACGAGTTTATTATATAACGCCAAATACATTGAGTTGAGTACACTATTGATGGAAGTATCGTTTGCCAATGACAGGTTCGACTCCATTTTCAAAAAACGCACCGAGTGTTCTTTCTGGAATGAATGCGAAGAGCTGTATGATAGTGGGTCTTTTAAAAACTCTGAAGATGTTTCTCAATATTACAGCGATGATGGTCTGATGTTTGACGAAGAGGTGCCATCAAAAGGTTTAAATGAGCAGGTTACAGATACCAACGACGACGACGACGACGAAGAGGATGTTGATTTGATATATTTGAATTCCGAATACTGCGCAATGTCTCTACTACAACAAGTCTTGGGAAGTCGGACGCAGAGACTCAAGTTTTTACCTTTGAATATCGGATTGACTTTCAAAACGTTGTACCAAATTTTCAACTTAGATTTGTACAGCCCCATACTAAAAATCACGAAAGAATTGACACCCTTCAAGAGCAAAAAGTGGAAGAGTGAACATATGGACTTGATTTCTGGGGTATATATGTACGAAAAACTAAACCTTGTGGAAAATTGGGTCACTGGTAAAGACACAACAGCAGAGATAAACGATTCTTACAGCGAAGAGTTTGCCATAAGAACGTTGTTGCAATTTTACCATTTTAGAAGATACAAAGGTATGATGGATTACTTTGGTTATAGCGAGAAGAATCCAAACGCTTTTCTTTCTCAAAAACCTTCTTCCAAAAACATTTTTTAAAGACCGTATATAGTTTTAAATTAGGTCAATGGGTTTTATTTTATAGTTTCCGCGTAACCTGTTTGTAGATGCCTATTTGGTTTGGAAGTAGACTTGTTCCTTAATAAAGTCTTTCGCGTGTACATCAAGAATATTTTTTTTTTATGATTTTTAATTTTTTGATTTTTGTGAAAGCTTTGTTTATCTGATTCTCCACGCAGTAGTGCATTTATCGATGCTCTGGCCATCTTGAAAAGACCATCAGTTCAAAGACGGTTCAAAGCTGACCACATCCATTAGTAAAACAATTAGACTAAACTACTTGAACAGTGATCACCGAACAATTGCCTCATTCACATACCAGCGTTCCACACCATGAATCCAAATAGCCACAATGAGAGCTACCAATATTTAACCAACCAGTTGTTTGTGTTTCTATCAAACTTCTTTCCCTCTGAATTTTCAATTGTCAAGTCAAAGCTGTTTGTGGAAGAGTTGTTGGATCTTATATTACTGTTCAACTACTCAGAATACCGAGTGAGCTCTTTGATATTGAAGTACAAAGATTCGTGCAACATTTCGCCATTTGAAAAGCATTGTTGGGAACAACTATACTCAACAGTATCAAAATTGGGAAGCTCGAAAAACTTGAAAGAGCTGCAAGAAATAATGATTGAACTAAAAGAAGCGAAGCAAACGCCCACCGTGTCTCCTAGACCGTTCAATGTAAGACAAGAATATGCCGCAAAAAACGGCAACCTCCAGAACTACCTCAATAAAGAGACGCTTTATCAGCATGACGATTGGAAACATATACCGCGTTCTCAAAGTCTCAAAGAAGACCAGCAACAACAGAACTCTTCCATTAGCTCTTTTGAAAATATAGACGACCGCATGAGTGACATAAGATCGAGATTATCAACGTCCACAAATCGTATAAAAGTTTCAGGACTGCACAAAGAGCCCATGTGTAGTATAGTTCAAAAATATTATTCACAGTTACTTCCTGAGAAGCTCCTCTTAGAGTGCTTACCATATACGTTATTGGGAGTAACTTCTAAGTTGTTACCAATATCCGAAAACATGACCATAACTGTTCCCAAAAACATGACAAACGGGGACACACAATTGTTGCACGGTATTTTAGAAGCAAGTTTATTATTTCAAAGCATGACCCAGATTTTGGAAAAACAAGAAAGCGTGAATCACACCAAAATGATAAAATGTATCTTGGTGAGCGTATCCGAGAAATTGCAAGACTATATGCAATACATAAACAAAGAAATCCCAAGTTCCACCTCCCTTCGAGAGCTGTATTACAAATTGCACTGGAAGATTTTGGAGTTGAGATTTTATAATTATTTATTGTCATTGGTAGAGACCAAGCGTGGAGACGAGTTGCTATCGATATTAGTTAACTTTCAAAGTAACTGTGACTCATCATCAAAGAATTTCAACTGGGCAAAGTATTTTTTACCAAAGTTGAGACTTGTGTACCAAGAATACACCGTGAACTGGCTCATAAAAGGAGAACTTCCTTCCATCCCTCATAATAGCGAGTTTTTCATACAGGAAAAGAGTGAATCTCAGGGAAAGTCGGACAAAGACTTGGATTTCATAAGTTTCCATTCTGACCAAGCATCATCGTTTGCTTTTGTGTTTACATCTGGATTAGCTTCAGAGGTACCTCATTTATTATACTCAATTGGGAAATCGATAATATACTTGGTTCACTACTGCAAAGAATACCGATGGATCAGTGATTTCTCAAAAGAGTACAGTGATAAATACTCCCAAGTCAACATATTTGACAAACCTGGTCTATTTGTTGATCTTTTGAACGACCAAAATGAAAAGCTTTGCAAGTATATCCGGTCTTTGCTAATTGACAAATATAATTTGCCTCAGGTTTTTCAAACGGTGCAGAATTTGATGTTGATGAAAAACGGCAAATTCATTGATGTCTTGATGCAGGAAACAGAACGGTTCTTAAATGATCAATCGCATTTCTTGCAAGGTGGTGTTTTGACTCGTAGTTTGAAGAATGCTATTGAAAAGTCTTCTTTTAGAAACATGATTAATAAATACGACAACAATCAAATTCTTAATGGAATTGATGCTAGGATATTGGACCTAGCACATGGTTCAATTGGGTGGGATGTGTTCACTTTGGATTACATTATTGACAAGCCGTTCGAGCCTATTTTCCACTTTGCTGAAAAAAAGAACTATTTGAAATTGTTTAATTTCCTTTGGAGGTTGCGCAGAACCAATTATCTAGGTGTGAAAGAGTGGAAGACTAACAATTTAATTGTTTACAATCTAAAGAGATTAATCGGCAGAAACAGACCTTTGATCAGAGACATGCTATCCAAAATTCTAAAGTTGAACTGTTGCAGAAACCTGATACATCAGTTTTTGACAAACATCGAGAGTTACGTAAAGCAGTTTCTGCTTGAACCTAATTTCCAAAAGTTTTTTGATCAATTAACTTCATCTGATGATATTGATGATGATGATCGTTGCAATGTTTTGACACCAAACGGCATTCTCTTGCCTAGTTTTCAGATCAAAGATGAGAGAGGAGAGAAAAACATTGATGAGATACAATCACAACATGCAGAAATGCTCGGCAAAATTCTTGATCATCTATTAATCAGTAATAAAGATCCGAAAAAAATGGGTAAGATAACATTTCATTACTACTCCACGTCATTGGTTTCTATCATCTCCACTGCACAAGATTTTTTGGAGCTATACAGAGAGTTAAACCAGACACTGGAATCGATATTTGATCATTTTAGCACAAACCAGTCAACAAACAATGTAGGTAATTTAACCAGGTTTAACGACTTACTATTAAAAATTGTAAAAGAATACGGCTCATTTACCAAGAAGAAGAGTGTATTCATTAAGGAATTAAAACTAGACGGAAGTTTTGAAGCGATGGAAATAAGTAGAGTACTTCAATAAAACTGTTGTGGATTTTCATTTTATTTTTTCCAAAAAGAAAAAGAACACAACTTCAAATATCAGATATATATATATATATATATTATTGTAACTTTTAAGCTTTGATAGGGTATACCATTCTATAGAAAAAAGACTTTACGGAAGAACCTAGTAATATATCGTATTTTTCCTTTCTGTGAAGTAGTATATCTTCATCTGGAATATTCGAAGATTCAGATTCAGAAGTATCCGGAGAGTCATTTTCATCTACTGTGTGTGCCATGTAATTTTTAGTTTCCAAATCATGCAAAGTTGTTGCCAATCTTGCATTTACAATTCTCCTGACATTGACCTCCCTAATCAAAAAACTCAACAGCAATGCTGCCACGAAACAGAAACCTGAAAAGATCTGAGCATGTAGATATGGATTCTTTGTGCCTTCTACTGTTAGTGATTGGACAATAGCTTCAGAAAACAAGAAAATTGGAGAGCCTGAAATGTTGATGTATAACCAACTGACTAGGAAATCTTCAGGAGGAACAGCATCGGAAATCAACACAGTATTCATGACATTGGCAACACCAATACAAAGACCTACTAGAATGGCAAAAACGATCAACTCAGCGTTCGTGTTGGCTGGAATCCAGAATCCAAACAGCAAAACACAAATAACAAACGTCAAAGAGCAAGTGACGTTGGATCTTCCAAATTTGTCTCCGGCGAAACCCATTGTTGGTCTACCAAACGCCTGAGCAGCATTCAAATACACAGTTAGATAACTGGCCTGGTTTGCAGTTAAACCTCTTGCTCTTCCATATGCACTCAATGTGAAAATCATCAAGACGTATCCCATAATAGCCAATGTGAACCATACTGCAATCAAATTGGTAATATACTTTTTTACTACTCTAAATTCAAACACGATTCTAAATTGATCCAGTAAAACTTTAAAACTTTTACAGCCTATTGGTTTTGGTGGGTTGTATTGCTTGATGAAAATGACTGCGATTAGGGATAAACTGGTTGACACAATAGACAACATAATCAATGCCCATTTTTGGTGATGGTCTCTTTCGATCAATGCGTTTGTAGTAAGAGAGAAAACACAACCACCCACACCTGTTCCGACCAAAGATGTCCCGACTGCCAGTGATCTTTTTTTCAAAAACCAACCTGGAATAATGGCAGTTGCTGGAATAAAAGTGAATGAGATACCAAAACCACAAAGAACACCTAGTGTACAGAATAATTGCCACAATTTAGTTGAGAATGCAGCAAGAAGAAACCCCAAGAACGAACAAAGAATACCAAAACAGATTGGTGGTTTAAGACCGTAAAGTCTTACTACAATCGTGACAAATGGAGATAACGCCTGTGCTAAAAAAAACCCTAAACCTGCTACAATGGCATATTTGAATTTGTTACCACCGGCAAATGCATTTGTGTTTAGGAAGAATGCTAAGAAAATACCATTACAACCGTTGGCACCCCATGAACAGAAAAACAAGACCAAGACTGCTGCCAATGATACATATGCATCTCTCCCACCATCAGGTGGTAAGTCCACTACGTTTGTTTCCGCATTTGTGAAAACTTTTTTCAAATTCTCCTTTTCGTATATTGTTTCTTCTTTTTGAGTTTTCACCTTGTTTATATCTTCACCGTTGTACTGCGATACACTATTGCTATCTCGCGAGACAATTGAATCACACGAGTTCCGTTCTAGATCTTGACACAAAGGTTCATCTTTAGTATTATTATTATTATTATTATTATTATTATTATTATTGTTATTATTCTTGTAATGTCTTTGTTTGGCTTCTTGTGTATTTGCCAACCGTAGGGCGTCTTCAAGAGCAAAATTCTTGGTTAAAATCTTGGAAAGTTGTGCTTCTTCATCTACATTTTTTGTTTTCGATGGATTCATTTCCTTTTCAGTTTGATAGTTATCATCGTCTACACAGTCTTTGATATATGTAAGAACACGAGTTATATTGGATGTAGCAATACTCTGTTGTGATTTATTAGTATTAATTTTTTTCAAAGAACTTGTTGAATTTTTATCAACAATATTTTTTTTCTTATTATTGTTATTTAGATTGGTTTGTTGATTAGTTGCAGCATCAACATCGTATGCTTTGAGATTATGATGAGAATAGGAGTTCCCATCTACATTTATCGAATCTTCTGAGTTCAGAGATACTAAATCGTTATCTGATACAGAATCTATTGGAGACAATGCGTGAGAAAGTGGATTTCCGGATATTTTGGAATCTCTAGGCATGTTATAATCTCTAGTGTTGGGCACTTTGTATTTGTCTTATCAGATGGGAAAAAGAGACTTGGCAAAATTGATATATTGTGACAATTTGTACATATATAAAAAAAATAAAGTAATCCCGATGATTCTAAAATAGGATAATATATGCCCCAGACATGTTATATATATATATATATATACACATATATGATACGGCATAACCTTACAATCTTTTATCAAATATACTGACAAGATGAGTAATATCGGCTCTTTAATTCTCCTATCGACTTATAATTTTTACCGAATTCGCGATGGAGTTTTTTTTTTTTTTTTTTTTTTTTTCACTTTTTTTTTTTTTTTTTTTTCGTTCTCATTTGGCTTTTTTTTTTTTTTTTTTTTTTTTTTTCACTTATTCTCTTTTTTTTTCTCCGCTCTCACATGGCTATTACTTTTTTTTTTTTTTTTCCTCTTATGGTAAGTGTATACAATAGTACGAATAAAGGTTCCTTAACGACAAGCAATGAAAGTCTGTTTTGTTTAAGAGGCTCTGAAGAAGAAGAAGAAGAAGAAAAAAAAACGGTCTTTACATAAATCACGTTTGTGTGATCCTTAGTGACTCATTGATTTCGTTTTTTCATTTATTTATATTTTAGAGTGAGAGGCATTGCTTGTTTTTAAAGAGATAAGAAACAAGTTGTTATTTCGTTATCAGAGATATTTCATGTGCATTAAATCTCAAATAGTATATTGTATTAGTAATGTATCGTATAAACTCTTGAGTATATTATGACTGGTTTTTCTTGTGTTTACGTTTTTTTTTTTTGACGATAATGCATGATCGGCTTTGCCATCTTTCATTTTGATGATGCTAGTTAGTATAGTAGTTGTAATAGTACTCCTACCAATAATATTAATTCTTACTAATAGAATTCTTAATCGTGAGTCTCCAATCATAATTGTAAAACTTAAATATCTCTCTTTCAACATTTATTTCCATGGTTATCATTGTTGTGTGGATTGGAAAAGAAAAAACAACACACCGTGTCACGTGATTTGAGGGACTCTTTTGGTTTTTTTGTGAGCGAAGAACGAAAAAGGAAAAAAAAGAAATGTTAGATTCACTCTTTTTCGATGTAAAGGGTCATCTCTTGGTAGTGATTAAGGTTGCATCTCATCAAGTTCGTATAGAGATTTGTAATAAAAGAGAGAATGAGATAAAGTAAGAGATTGAATAGATATCCAATTACGAATAATTTTTTTATTATTATCCTTATTAATAGAAACACGTATTAAAGTAGAAGATGTCTGAAGTAAATGGTAATATAGATGTGGAAGATAGAGAAATCGATGTGCAAGTAGTTATTAGTGATAGTATTACAGATCATATCACTGAAGAGGTGAAATCTGGTGAAACTATTAAAAATGATGATGGATTGGATGGAAAAGATACACTGAGTGTAGTCGAATCGAATAAAAACATTGATTTGGATGGGTCTTCTAATGTAGTCCATCCAAATGTTAAATTAGAAGATATTGCAGCTCTAGATGATGAGGTTAACGTTGATAAACATTCTTCAGGAAGTAGTAGTAATTCTAAGAATAATAGTCCATCAAACACGCCTAGTTCTGAGTCTGATTCTGATTCTGACTACGACTCCGACTCCGACTCCGACTCCGACTCCGACTCCGACTCCGACTCTGAGGTCGAAGAATC